>CM041780.1:177726885-177774519 GCA_023374045.1 Limonium bicolor | reverse complement strand
TATATATATATATATATATATATATATGAGATCGTATAGTCGTTAAGTTTAATATAAAAATTATTCTAATTGATCTGAATGTTGTTCAATCTTATGCGTTGCCTCTGTAGAGATTGGTGTTGCTACAAGGCTCGCACCCGATTGAGAAGAGGGGCTGAAAACAATTCATTTATGAACCGGTATTTTTTTTTAATTTAACTCTTCATTCTCTTCATTCTCTTCACTCACTGTAATATAATCTAACTTATCATTTTTCTCTTTTGTGTCTCTACAGATAAATACTAAGGAGCTTCTTTACCATTTGATGGTAGATTGAAATCGGAGCGGAGAGCAATTCATTTCGAACCGGTAATATAATCTAACTTATCATTTTTATCTTTGTTTTGATTTGTATTGATTTCCACAAATTATTGGAATTTCGTTTGATGAATTAATAAAGTGTATATATTAGTTGTGGTTTGTGATTGAAATTTGTGTGTTGTGAATAATTGGTGAATGCTTAATAATAGATATAGTGGTCTTTTTTTACTTTGTATTTGATTTCCAAAATTATTAAAATTCGGTTTGATGGATAAAGTTGGTATTAGTTTGATTTGTGATGGAAATTGTTGTTTGATGAATGGTTGGTGAATGCTTAATAATAAGCATGGGATAGGTAAAATTATGCAAAAGTCAGCCGTTTTTTTTAATCTCTTCGTAATTAATGTTTGATGTATGTGTATATGTCTAACAATATCTTTTTTTTATCAGGTCTCACTACATTCAAGTCCGTGAATCACCTCTCTTGTTTCCCGCCTTTCTTCCATTACTGTTCCTCTTTCCTCCTCTATGCACAAGTAAGTAACTAAACCTTATTTTTTGTTTAATAAATGCAATTATGTATTTAAATATAAGTGCTAGTACATAATTTAGCTTCATTCCCTATTTTGTTGATGCATTTCTTTTTTAATTATTTTTGTTGCTCCCTTGCAGAGACATATCAGAAGTGGTATTGCTGCATCTCTCGCACAAAGCCTACCTCTCAGGCACCATCTCCCCTGTCCATAAATCCTTAAAAAACAAGTACGTATTTTAACTTCGATTCTTTGTTAATCTCTAAACACGCGATTGAACTTATACAGTGGAGGAGAATTGAAAGCGTTGATTTGATGATCTGAATTTGCACTAGTTTTTGCAATTAGATAGTAAAGAATTGATTTATTTATTGTTGGTTGCTGCCATTGTCTCACAAAAACGTAATATGTATGTTTATATAAGCGATCTATAGTTGACGTAGTGTTAGTCCGTGGGACGGTTGTGCAAATAATTAATGCAGTAACAACATAACACATACACGTATCCAAAACACTTAACACCAAGTAGACAACCAATCCGAGCCAAGGAATTCCTTAGGACAACCTGAAATAACCCCAAACCTTGACATATTGTTTAAATACTAACTATGATATGTAAAGGCTAAAAAGGCCTTAGAAAACATCAGTGTACAATTTAAACCATGGCGCAAACAATAAAGTACCAGAAATACAGTTTGTGAGCACTAACATGCTCTACACTTGGAAGTGAAACTGGTGGGACCGCATAGAGCCTACAGACTTAGTGATATTCAATTATGATTTAATAAGGCTATTAAGTCCTTAGGAAACCTTGGTAGACAATTAAACCAAACAAAACACAAATAAATACCTTAAGTCAATATGGGTAAAATGTGCTCTAAGCTTGGGATATAGGATAAATTGGGTATACGAACCTAAGGTCATCTCTCATACCCTAATTATATGTTAAGAACATATTAAAATCAATTACTAAAGAAAACCCAAGCTTGAAAACAGTTAAATATAAAATGTGCTTTAAGGAGTCTTAAAGCACATTTTTGAAAAATTGTCTTGTAAATGGGTTTTGAATGGCTAAATGTCCATCATTACTCTTTAATTAACATGTGTACTACTTAGTATCACATTAGGAAGTCTAAATCAATGGGAAATCAAAAATTTCACAAATATGTGCCTTGTTTTGTGAATAGTAACCAAAATCTGCTAGTTTATGACATAAGCCAATATAAGTAAGTTAATTGGTCAACAAAGACCAAACTACCCCTAAGTAGATGATGGGGGCCGGTTTTATTATGGTGAGTCCAACATGTAAAAAAAATCAATTAAGGAAAGGAAGGAAAAGTAAGTAAAAAGAAGAAAGCTACTTTATAAGGTAAATATCTTGTAAAAGCAACACATCATTTCATTTCTTCCTTTCCCACTCACTTCCACAGTCTCCAACCTCCCTCTCTTCTCCATTCTCGGTTTTCTACATCAAACCATACCCTCTCCATCTTTGAATGCTTGTAACTCCTAGCTTCATGGTCCAAATTCAATTTCAAGACCACCATTCTTCTAGTTGGAGCAAGCTCTACACTTCTATCTTTTCAAATCTTCAAAAGCCTCGTTTCGGTGCCATGGAGATTCACCATGTAAGGAGCTTGAGTCTATATTTTGTGCCTTGTTGATCACCTTTGCTTCAAGGTAAGGAAAAACCAAAGAAAACTTCATTTCCTTCACTTCTGTTGCTGACCGAAAATTCACCATGTAATGGTGTTTTCTCTTGCTCATTCATAGCTCATTCCAATCATTCAAGGATTGGTGGGAACCTCTCTGTTACATATTCAAGTTCTCTTTCAAATTCAAAGGTACATATCATTTTAGTGTATTAAAACACTTATGTTAAACTAGGGTTTGTATATGAGTTTAAGTGTGAATTCTTAAGCTCATACCCTTATATGTATATTGATTAGAAAGTTGACAAGTGATCAAACTTGCTGATTTCGGTTCAAGGAAACAAGAAAGAAGTTTGAGAGGAAAAGAGTAAAACAAACTATCTAAATGTAGTTTAAATGCCTTAGGAAAAATGAGCTTGATTTGCTTAATAAAATACCTAAGGAGCCAATGGCAAATGAGCTAGTAAAATGCTTCAAGGAGTTTTTAAGGACATATGTATTGTTGGGTGTATTTGCAGGTCAAAGGCAATATATACATGTGGAAATTCAGTGTTTAAGTTTAATGCAATTTAAGGGCCTAAGAGCCATGTTATTAAAGGGCCTAAGTGCCAAGCAATTTGATTATGCACTATATTGTGATGTAGTGTAAATTTGGTGTAGTTTTGTGTGTGAGAAGGTTCTTGATGGATTTAGGTGTTCTTGAATGTTTAATGGTGAAAAACAATGTGTTTGTGGTATGACATTGTGCTAGGAGAACCTATGGCAAAATTTGGGTAATGTATAAGGAGATTTAAGTGTTTAAATGAGCTTTGGTGAACTAGGAAATGTGAGGAATGAATGAATGTTTACTAGGGAAGAAAACATGTAATAAGGTGTTATATAGTGCTACGAGGATTTAGGCACTATCTTGAAGTTCTAGAAATCCAATGGGTGTTTTTGGGATATAATAAAGTCTTGGAGAAGTTTGTTTTAGGTTTAGGTAATGTTGATGTACAAGGAATGAATGATGTTTAGGTAAGGATATGAGGAAGGAATTTTAAGAGGGTGTGAACAAGGAAATTTAGTTAGTAAGAAAAGATGCTAGGGAGATGATGTGTTAAGGTGTAGAGGAAACATCTTGGTATGGTGGTCATTATAGGTGAAATACCACTTAGAAAACCAAAAGAGAAATGTTACAAGTGTTAAGAGATTTGTAAGAAAAATGAGTGACAAGTTGGACAATGTTTTAAGGTGAATCAAGATGATATTTTGGCATTAGAATATACCTAAGATCATTTGGGAAGTTTATACATTTAATGGATGTGGAGATCCATTGCAACAGACTTAGGAAATGTTCAAATGAAAATCTGTAGTAGTGGTCCGGGACTTAGGTCTTGGGTAATGTCCCGGACCATGCATTAAAAAGGGGCTGAGAGTTCTTACACTACCTTGGTCCGGGACTTAGGTTTTGTATGAAGTCCCGGACCACCCCCTGATTTACCCCCGAGAGAATTTGCCTAGATTGGTCCGGGACCTAGGACCTGTATGGAGTCCCGGACCACCCCATGAAAACAGCCGAGGATTTTACAATGACAAGGTCCGGGACCTTAGTTGGGGACCAAGTCCCGGACCACTTAAAAATTTGAGTTTAAGGTTAAATAATGATGCCTAATGATGGGGATTAATAAGTAATGATGTTATGAGATTGTTAAGGACATGTTAAGTGAGTTATAATAACAAATGAGTGGGTGAAAAGTTGTATTAAAATATAAAAGTAAAACAAGTTAAAAAAAATGTTAAGTTACTTAAGTAGTTAACGGCGTTAACCATAGTCGTTCAACGTTACGCAAACATGTTACCCCCAATGTTAATGGAAGCAACTTTAATGTTACCAGTTGTTCGAGAATTTTTCGAGGAACATAAGTGGACATGATAGAGTGGACCCCGGTGACAGGTATGTTTTTCTTGAAACCTGTGTCCTACCGGATTACACCGGCTTGTATGCCAATGTGTTTTTTGTATGTTTGCCACGTTGTAAGATAAAACATGTAATGAGTTTACAGTAATTCATATATGTGGCGTGTCTAGTTCCGATACCATTTAACCTCGAAAGTGTTAAGCTTTAGCTAACTGAGTCTAGGATCACATGAGAGAACGGTATTCGGATTTAACGACCCGAACCATGGGACGTTCTAACCACGGCTATGCGTGAGTTAATTGTGTGATGTTTGTGTGTGAATGTATGGACCCCCTCGTGTGTTTAACCCAGTTGAAATACCTTTTTGGTGTGTGGATGTGATAGATTCCATAGTGGGGCTCTAACTATTTATCTAAAAGTAAATATGTACTAACAGGGGTGAGGAATCCGGTCAGGCCGGTCGCGCGTTGTTGGGAGTGGGTATCCTTTTTAGCCTTACCCTCCTCTGTTATGGTTGTTTCCCTCACGGGTTACGATCTCCCATTAGCTTACTCCAAAGCTTAGCTATTCTGACTTATGATCGGTTTAGGGGGAACATGTGTTTGTGTGGTGTGTTCGGGTCACTATATCCGAACCATCTTAACTTAAGTTACTCGTCCGACTATTAGGACGGTAATGAGTGTTGTATAACAAGCTTAACATGAGGGTGATATCATTCTCTAGGCTCACGGGGAATTAACTATATGTTTGGGGTTGGTTCCTTAAGAGAACCGTACCCGTTGTGTTATGTGTATAGTTGTGCTGTAATTCTTATAGCGGTGTGATTATATGTTGTAAAATGTGGAGTATATGGATCATGGATATGAATCCCAGTTTATGATAAGAGGCGTTTAAGGAAACCCGATTAATGGGTAAATATCGTCTATTAAGGAAGTAGCTCCATTAGAGGAGAAACACTCTAGGGTTAAGGAAAACAATGAGTGATTTGTTAAGTGTAGATGCGTTGGCTGTTTTGTTGAGCCCAACGTGGTGGAATGTTATGTGTTGTGTGTTGATAGTTTACATGCATGATTCAAATATAATCAACCGCATGCTAAGACGACAATTAGTTGTACGTGGCCCGGTAGCATGTGGGCTGCGGGATTACCATACCAGCAAAGGTGCTGAGCCCCTGGGGGGCCACCCTTTTCTCTTCTTTTCCTATTTTCAGGTACAAGGAGCTGGAAGCCGTTCGGGAGTAGGACGGGGTAGTCGCTTGTACATGGGTAATCATTTAAGTTATATATGTACAGTAGGTGTAGTAAGACCGAAATTGTTATCGGTATTAGTTTGTGAATACTCGGTACAGTTGGAAGCTATGTGTATGTTTTTGTTGTTAATGGAAAGGGATAGTAATGTGTAGTCGCTCGGGAATCTAGTCCATCAGACCGATACAATGTATGTGTAATAGCCTGTTAGCCACGTGGGTGGTTAACGGCGTGTAACACCAACGAGTTAAGTAATGTGATGAAGTATGTTTTCCGCTGCAGTTTGTTGTTAAGTGTGTTAATGTTGGATGGGGTGTTACACAACCCGGATCAAACCCTTTTACATGCCGTTCACCAAGACCTAGGATGCGCAGTGTAGACCACTAGCTCGTCAAGCGCCTTCGTCTGAAGTATGATCTAAACAGTAATAAAACTATAAGTCAGTCTCCATGACTAACTACATCCGGTATTTCTGAATAACAAGTAACCCCGACAGTTCATCCCGGATTTCTACAGTTATTTGCTACGGGTTTATCTAAACCGGTCGGCTTTGTTACTAAAACTCGTAAGTCGAATTATTTCGACTGTTAAGTTTATTTCGTTATATTTCTTTAATCTTATCCACCACCATTATATTATATGGTCTCCAACCATAATATTTATCCATCTGTATATACATTATTCTTGTATATGTATATATTTACCATATAGGTAAGTTTCACGAGTTATAAAACTCTTATATTATATGTTGCATTTTATCATCTTATATTAGATGATTATTCCTATTAGTTGTATTATATTATACAACTTGTATTAGATTATTATCCTAATATTATGTAACATTTTATGTTGTATAATTACAACTCCTAAGGTTTATTCAATCAATACCTTAGTTATAAATCTTATTTATTTATAGTTTGTCACATTATTTAATGTGAATATCCTTACTTATATTAATTCCATCTAAAACCATTTACACCATATAATTGTTATAACATTTATAATATTGTAGACCATAGTCTAAAATTCATATTTTCAACCATAATAATTCGGTACAGCCCTTTATTTTATTTAAATTCCATTTTGACCACATAACATTATGTGAGGTGTTAACATATACTAATATCATATAATATGATATTTTTATTTCCTTTAATTTAAACCTATGTTTTTATACAAAACTAATTATATTGCCGCATAGGCATATACATTTATACCTTATTCTTTTCCATAATCCATAGTTCCCTTTATTTACAAATCACCCCATAATTTATACCATGTTATATATACCATATAATATAACATTTTTAACTTTAAAAGGGTATAACCTATGGTTTTATTTGTAAAATTTCCGAACAGACCCATGTGCTGTTCTAAATTATTTTTCTAACCCACCAAGTTTCTAATAATCGCCATTTGGCCCAATTTATAACATATTTTATAGTATCATTAAACTATATATTATACACATCTCTTAATAAATACTTAATAATTCTAAAAATCACCAAATTTCACCCAAGGGTATAATTAACATTATTAACCCATATATAATCGGTTATTACTATTCCACCACATCTTTTATTCCAAAGTGTCATAATGACATAATAACTATATATTATACATATATAGTTTATTTTAATTCCAAATCAACCAAATAAATTCCTAAAAATTCCTAATAGCCCATGGGTGTTTATAATACCATTATACACCCCTTTTATTTCGGTAATAACATATATACCACATATGTTATAAAATGTTACAATTAAATACTTATCTTATTATAAAACCTTAAATAAGTTATTCAACTTATCTAATTTGGTCAAACCTACCATATGGTCAAGGTGACCTCCTTAATATTGCTTGACCGTTAATCTCCATCTATTACGGTTTTTACCCATATTTTTCAGAAATTACCTTTAACCCCAAAACAATTATAATCTTATATTTTTATTTAAACTCATTTAAACCTCCAATTTTCGGCTTTATTATTATAAGCCCCCAACTTTAATTTAATTACACTATATACCACATTTCCTTGCGGTAACTATATATACTACTTAAACTTAATTAAAACTTATAAATACATAAATAAAATGGCCTAAAGTACATGCATTATTACAAACATTAGCTTATAAAATAAATTACACATAAATGCCCAAAAATGCATTAAACTCTCGGCTTACACCATTTTCCATATTTACCAATTTTCCACATAATGTCTTAAATTGACAATTATGTTAATTAATTAGTTATAAAATTTACTAAACCTTCCTTAATCACCTAAGGTCAAAATAAGACCATAATAAACTCATTCACTCATGGCATATATATACATATGTATAAACACATATTAATATACCAAGTGTAGTTTAAGTGATTTATACCTAGTTTTTGCCTAGTTTAGGCCTTGTTTGGCCACGGCTATTGGAGATAAGTTTTCCACAGCTTAGTTTACATGTTTTCAAACAGAAATTAAGACATGATTAGTCCAAACAAGATCTAACCATAAGAAGTGTTTAATGTATTTCAAGGTAAATTTACCTTAGAATACCAAGGCAAGCATAAGGTTCCTCGGCCTGTTTTTACAGTAGAACAAGAGCATCAAAAGAGCTACTAAAACCAAGCTTTAAACTGGTATAACTCAGATTAGAAGATGGCTAATTTTTACCTTGATTAAGATGCCAAAAAGGTGTTTTGGCTTGGATTTGTCTATACCTTGAAGCTCTTGATATACCAACTTAATAAGTATGTTAAGATGAAGATTATAAGCCTAGGAAACAAAGTTTCTCAACCGGATTTGAAGGGAATCAAAGATAAGTGCTTAAAGCACATTTTTATACCTTAAGAACAAGATTAGATTTCTCCACCTCCTTCCCTTGTTACAGCCGAGATTCACCCTTCTTTTAACCTCCAAAAAAACCTAGAACCATGGATGGAAATGGTTGTTACTTAGCTCCATGAAAAGAGGAAAGAAATGTGAAGAGAATGAACATAAAATGGCTTAATAAGCTTACCTATGTCAATTGTTGTTCTCTTCTGAATATGGAGTGTTCCCCACAGTTTGGAGAAGCAAAAGAGAGGCTGAATATGTGTGGTTTCGGCTGGGAATGGAGCAAATGATAAAAGAAGACTAAATTTGGCTTATAAGTTAATTAATGTTACTTTATGTATAGTAAATGATGATTCACCAAATTAGTTAGATATTATATGTTAAAGTTGAATGTGCTGTCTTCCATGCTCCATGCCTGCCGATTTCCTAAGGTTAAGGGTGGTCATTAATTGACCATTGACCATACTTAGTCAATTTTGCTTAAAAATGCACTATTTGGGTTACTATTCACAAATGAATGCCATATTTTCGATTTTTTTTTGAAATCTTGGATTTAGACATTCTAATGTAGTACATTATAGTAAATTAGTATATCAAGGTCTAATACAATGCCTAACACCACTCAAAACTCACTCAGAAAGTCAATTTTTTTCAAAAACGTGCTTTAAGGTGTTTTAGTGCACATTTTGTGTCGCAAGGTGTTTCTGAGCTTAGTTTTCCTTGAGAACAGTTTTGTTGTGTTCCTTACATGATATTTGATCATGGAATCCAATATTTTATCATTTAGAGGTCATAAGACCTTTAAGGTTTTCTTATAGCACATTTTTGCCCTACTTGACCTTGAAGCATGTAAATGCTTGTTCTTTGTGTTGGAGTGTTGTCCAACAATTGTAATATGTTTATTTATGTGTTAATAAGCTTAGGACAAAGTTTTAGGTCCTAATAAGTTCATTTGGGTATTTATTTACCCTAAACAGTCAAAGGGTGCAATATCTTGCTTTGTGTTGACCACTGTTGTATTCAGTTGACTTTTACGGCATGTTTAGGCCTTAGCTAATGTGATTAGATGTTTAATCCATGTTTTATTAGTTTGGGGTATTTCAAACTATCCTCAAAGTCAAGTGTGTTAGTACAATGTAAACACACAATAAGATAATAGTCCGGTTGCATGCTTTATCTTGTTTTAGTCGAAGCAAATAAACAGATAGCACACAAGCCGAGGGACACCTCGTTAGCAAGCAAGCTACAAGAAAACCATACCGTTCACCGTCGATGGTCATTTGTCTAATCTCCTTCCGAATCCTAATTCTCAAGTCCTAAAACGTTCATCCAATTTAGGTTGTTAATTACTTCCATGTTACTTAACTTACTTAGCCATTAATGTTCCCCAGCTAATACCACTTAAGTACTTATAAACTTAACCTTAAACACTTAAATCCTTAACTTAATCCCTTAAGTTCTTATATTCTTGTCTTTCTAATCATCATTACCTTGTTAATGCCATACCACTATTACCACTTAACATCCTTAAAATTTAAAATATTTTTTTTAACAAGGGCCGACCGACCTTGCAAGGTAGGTCCCAAGGTCGGTCGGAACCAGAACACTTTGCCGTTTGAAAATTTTACCCCGACCGACCTTGCCAAGGCCGGTCCATTCCAGAAACATTCCCGTTTGCAAGATTTAAGCCCGACCGACATTGCTAAGGTCTGTCCATTCCAGAGAGTTTCCTGGATGGATATTTTAGGTCCGACCGACCTTGCTAAGGTTGGTCCTAAGGTAGGTTGACTCTAGAAACTTGTTTCTAAGTGTTTAATTCACTTCAAACCTTACCAAAAGTGTCCTAATGTGTTCTAACATCATTTTAGCACTTTAACCCACTCTTAAACCATCCATCAAACCTCTTAATCCACTCACAATCAAACTCCATAACAATTTACTCAAAATCTCACTAAATCCTTAACACTTAGCACTTCACTCCTTACACTTCCATCTTGTAATTTTGCCTAAGACTTCAACTAACCAAAATATTCCCTTTCCATCAATGTAACCACTCCTCAAGCATTATCACTCATCCCCATTCTCTTTTACTCAAACTTCTTAAGGCTATCTACTCTAGCTCATGCTTAAACCTTCACAAGGCATAACACCTTATTTCCTCCAACTTTGCATAAGTTTCCTAAATTCTCTTATCATGGTTTTGGTGCCTTAAATTCAACATTGTAACCCCTAGTTCCTCCTACACATTCCTAGGTCATCTTATTACCCAAGAACACCTTAGTTTATCCATTTCCACTAAAACAACCCTTAATGTTTACTAGCATATCCTTAGACATAAAATTTCCTTAGAACACCTTAAACACCAAGTTTCACAACCAAATTTTGACATGGCCTCCCTAGTATATCGCTACACCCAAACATTTAGTTTTTTTCATCCTTAAACAACCAAGAACACTCAAATCCTTAATACACATTCTTTACACACAAATTACACCCAAACTACACTACATCACAATATAGTGCATAAACTTAAATTGCTTGGCACTTAGGCCCTTAAATGACATAAATTTAACCACTAAATTTCCCACATAATATAGCCTTCAACCTGCAAATACACACAACAATGCTCCCATTGCAATAATAGTGTTCTTGTAATTCACCTTGTGATGGTTTTACTAACTCAATTTGTCATTTGCTCCTTAGTCACAAGTTCTCAAATTTGTTCATATTCTTTCTCCTAGGTGTTATAGCCCTTATCTAATATAGACTCTAAGCTAAACTTATCCTCTATCTAAATCCCATCCCTTTAAGCAATAAACACCTTAAGGTAAGACATTTACCTTGTTCCTCAAAATTTTCTCTCAAATTCTTCCTTAGGTTTTCTTGAATGATTCTCGGCCAAAGACTCTAATCCTCTTGCCAATGTTCTAATCCACATTCAAATAATCTAATGAGCACTAAGCAATATGCCTAAACTCATAGAACTCATTCTTAGGTTAAAATGTGTGTTTTAAAGCTTAAAAGTGGATGATTACCTTTGAAGTCTCAAGATAGACTTGGGTATGAATCAAGAAGGACCTGCACTAGTCCTTGGAGGATTAAAACAAGCTATTCCAAGGGATAAAACAAGACCCCATAAGAAGATGATTTTCGGACATGTGTGAAAAGTAATGGAAAGTTGATTTTTCTTTAAGTTTCCTTACCTTGAATGAATGGAGAAGCAAATGAGCTCTTCAAACTTGATTTTCCTCCTTCAATGGAGTTTTCTCTTGGCACCGAAATGAAGCTTTTCCAGTTTTGAAAAGATAGGAAGCAAGGGCTTGTTCTAACTAAGAGTTATCTAAGCTTAGTTTTGGATTTGGAGTAAAAATGAGTAATTGGTGAGCAAAGGAAGATGGAGCAAGAATGGGGATGGATATTACGTGAATGGAGAGGGAAGGATGAAGATGAAACCAGTGGGAAAGGAAAGAATGAAGAAAGAGAGGAGAGAGGCAAGTACAAGGTAAGATATTTTGTCTTTTAAAGCAAATAGTACATTCTCCTTATTTCCCTCTTCTTTACTTAAAAGTGCTGGCTTGTAATGGTGACTCACCATCCTTAAAACCGGCC
Organism: Limonium bicolor; assembly: GCA_023374045.1. Taxonomy (NCBI): domain Eukaryota; kingdom Viridiplantae; phylum Streptophyta; class Magnoliopsida; order Caryophyllales; family Plumbaginaceae; genus Limonium; species Limonium bicolor. Next base: position 177,762,451 of record CM041780.1, on the reverse strand, counting down.
TCCTTGTTAAATGGAGATATTTATGGTCTTTGTTGACCAACTAATTAAGCTAAGTTGACTAAAGCTTAATCTAGGTACTATTTGGGCACTATTCATAATTAGTGCACAAATTTGTGAAATTTTTGGTTTCCCATTGATTTAGGATTCCTATTGTGATACTAAGTAGTACACAAGTTGATTAAGGTGTTATCAAGGGCATTTAGCCACTCAAAACCTCCTTCCAAGACAATTTTTCAAAAATGTGCTTTAAGAGTCCTTAAAGCACACTTTGTGTTTTAACTTGTTTTTGAGTTTGGTTTTCTTTGGTAATTGGTTTAACATGTCCATTAGCATGTTACTAAGGTCTAAGAATGATATTTGGGTGTTACCCAAAGTTACTCCAAGCTTAGAGCATGTTTTTGCTTAAATTACTCTTATGGTGTTTCCTTGTGTTTTCTTTGGTTTAAATTGTTTCCTAATGTTTCTAAGGCATAATTTAGCCTTCTTATATCTTAGTTTAATATCTAAACACCATATCTAGGTTTGGGGTATTTCAATCTAACATTGTCGTTCCGTTTGTCGAACGACTAACTTACACAAGGTGTGTCGGATCTAGAGGATCCAAGCACACCGTACACATATCCCCCTAACCCCGATCATAAGTCAAGGCAGGAGAGCCCCTTAATAAGGCTCGTGGGAGATTGAATTCCAAGGAGGAAAACAACCGAACAGAGTGGGAGTTGAATCAGCTGTAGATATCAACTCCCAAACACACGCACGCGATCGGGACTCCCGGATTCCTCACCCCCAAGTTATACACTAGTTAGAAGCTCCCTCCATGGGGCTCATCACAACAAGTTACATTATAATTAGTCGTGTTTGGTTAGACACAAAGGGGAGGTAAGATACAATCCGACATACATGAACATACCAACAATCGTTACACAACGACATATTCAAAGGGGGCAGACACATTTACACACAACAACAGTACACAACTAACGTACGGATAGCCATAGTTAGAACGTTCCTGTAGGTTGGGACGTTTAAATCCAGATACCGATCTCTGATGTGATCCTAGAGTCGGTTAGCTATGGTTTAACACATATTCGAGGTTAAACGGTATCGGAACAAAACGCGCCACATAAATGAATTACTGTAACCTCATTACATGCTTTATCTTATAAGGTGGCAAACATCCAGAAAAACACATTGGCATATAAGCCGGTGTAACCCGCTAGGATACAGGTTGCAAGAAAACCATACCTATCACCAAGGGTTCACTCTAACGTGCCATCATATGTTCCTTGAATAATTCTTGAACAACTGGTAACATTACAATCGTTTCCGTTAACATCAGGGCAATACGATTATTTAACGCCTAGTGTGCCCATAGTTAACTCCGTTGTCCCGTTATACTTAGTTTTACTCTTGTGATCTTAAGTTCTTAACTTCCACATTCACTTCTAGTACTTGTTTATACTTCTTAGGACCTTTACATGTCACCAACAAGGCCTAAACATCATCTAAAACCATTACCATTCAATCCCCTCATTAGAAGTCTTTAAAACACATTTTGGACAATTTTTGGTCTGGTTCGGGACTTGGTCCGGACCCAAGGTCCCGGACCAACACTGAAATGTACTCTCGGGCGTTTTTTTCCACTTGGTCCGGGTCTTGGTCCTGGACTAAGGACCCGGATCACTTACAAACTCAACTTTCGGGTCATTTTTAAGGGTGGTCCGGGACCTTATACAAGGGCTAGGTCCCGGACCCTGCTAAAAAGCTGCTAAAACACCATTTTTCAACCCCTAATCCAACCTTAAACCTCACCCAAACTTTTCCTAATCTTTCCACAAGTTTCTAAACATGTTATAACACCATAAACATGCACTAAACCTTCCTAAATCATCACCAAACTCATTGTTCAATTTTTGTTCAATTCTACACATTTCTACTCCCATTTTTAACACTTATGCACACTAGTGCATTACCAAACTCCTCTCGACAGTTTTTTTGCCACACTCCCAACTCTTTTGACCTTTTCAACTTCTTCCAAGACAAATGCATATCCACTATCCTAGTTCACACCCCACTTCCAATGTTAACACTCTAGTTCTTCTCTAACAAGTCCAAGGCACTTATACACCATTTTTGCTACAGATTTTGCATAACTCCACACCATTCTCCAACTACCATTTCAAGGTGATTACTACACCAATCAATCCTTATAAACACCTAGTCAACACTTAAGCTCTTCAAGCTCATATCACCATCTAAACCACTTTATTTCTACCGAAATTTCGCCATAACTTTGTTACTAACCTAACTTATCCAAATTTGTTGTCTTCATCACCTAATCCCAAAACATTTACAAATCAACTAACCAAAACCTTAGTGGGTTCTAACAACACACACAATTCATCAAAACTTCATCAATCACCATACAGTGCATTAACTCAAATGTTTGGCCCTTAGGCCCTTAAATCAAAACACAACTTAACATTGCACCCAACACTAAACATCATGACAAAATTTCCTCTTACACTACCTAAACACATTTCCCACACAATTTTTTATTCATTCATTTATTTACCCATCCCAAGATTCTCGAAAACATTATAAATAGACATCAAGGTAAGTTGTTTACCTTAAGTCCTCAAGTCCATCTTTTCACTTCTTTCCTCTCCTCTCTTGTTCTTGATTTCCAACCGGTCAATGGGGTCATTGTTAAACTAAGGACCAATGCCCAAGGAACAACAATAATCACTAAACAACATCTAAAATCTTGGGATAAACCCTAGAACACAAGGGAGTGTTTTAAATCACAAAAAGAAGGAATTACCTTCTCACTTCTAAATGAAGTGTTTTGGCAATATGCCAAGCAATGCTCCAGCACTTCTTGAAGATTAAACAAGGCTAGAACATGAAGAGAAATGGAGTTCAAAATCTGAAAAAATCGGCATGTGAGAAACTAGGAGAAGAAGGTGTTTTTGAAGCTTATTTTCACCTTAAGACAACAAGGAGATGTATAGCTCTAGAAATGGTGTTCTCCTCTTCAATTTGAGCTACAGCCATGGAGATGAACTTCATCCTTTTGAAATGGAAAAGAAGGAAAGATAGCCCTTGATGAGGGGAAGAAGAATATGTAATTATTTTTGTGATTTGACTTTGTTTAGGGCTTGAAAATGTAAGAAGAAGACCAAGGTGGTGGAAGGGCTGTAGAATCGCCATGGATGGAGAGAATGAGCATAGAGGCTCTGGGGAAGAAGAGAAAAAAAACGTGAGAAGAAGAGAAATGGAAGAGAGAGAAGACAAAAAGGTAATTTGTACTTTAGTCACTTTATGCTTTTTGCTTTTTGTCAATAGATTAAAATTGGTAGATATAAGAGGGGGAGGGGATAAAAATGTGACTACATGTTGGCAAAGTCCAGATTTTAACAAAAAATGAGTGGGGGCATTTTGGTCTTTTAGCAACTAACACCCCATAAGTCCCCGTTTGGCACTATTCACTAACCGGGGCGTTTTTCAGATTTTTTTGCCGTTTCTTTAATTTTAATGGTTCTTAGACCTTCATTAATGTTTAATTATAGTTATATGATCAACTATAATTTTTACAAGTCCATTTGACCACTAAAGTCATGTTTTCGGGTTTTCTCGAAAAACGTGTTTTAAGACTCCGTTAGCGTTTTTAATCCACTATATGGTTCCGTTTTCTTCGGGAATTTTTCCCACATGTTATTTAGGCGTAATTAAGCCTTAGGAATCCATCTAGGACCCTAGTCGAGGTTATATACCTCCTATGATTACATAACGCGCGTTTTTACGTTTTGTGATTTTTACGGGTTTTCCTTTTTCTTTTGGTTTTCTCTTTCTTCACCAATGTTCTTAAGGACTTAATTAGCCTTAGAAACTCATAATTACACAATTTATTAACACATTTAAGTTCGGGGTATTTCAAATATATTCGTATATATTATAAATATTATTCCTATTTTAGTATTTTATTTTTGTGTCACTAAAATACAGTATTAAGTACTTAATTAAAATATAATTTTAAAATATGAAAACATAGTTAAGAGAATGAGATTTTTGAATTTTGATATATTTAGTTTATTCATATCAATATTAGTTTCTAAAATATTAACATTTGAAATATATAAGATTAACACTTAAAAGAGTGATTTTGACACATTATAATTGTAGAAAAAAAGATGGTGAATCCTGTTTTATGGATTTTGAAGGGTCTCTAGAAAATGTTTTTTTTTTTTGCTATATCCTAATGTAATGATAGATGGCTACATCCTACATATATATTTACGCAATAAAGACGTAATGTTGGTATATAAAAACAAATACGGGTGTATATATAAAACAAGAGTTCCTCCACTTTCATATAACTTAGAGGTGATCATAATGTGTCCGGCCCGGCAGCCCGGTCCGACCCGGCCCGTAAAAAAGCCCGACAGGCCCGAGCCCGATAGGGCTTCCGGGCGGGCCTGGACATAAAACCAGGCCCGAATAAAAAACCGGGCCGGGCCGTGGCACATTTTTTGAGCCCGTGGGCAAGCCCGGCCCGGCCCGATTTTATATTTTTATTATTATTTTTTAAATATAATACATACATATTTAATTTTATTTAATTCTTATAAAATATATACAAATATTATATATAATATATAAATTTTAATTAAGTTATATATATAATATATGAATCTATATTAAAATATATTAATTAATTTTTTTTTATTAATTTATATAAAAAAATTCAAAAATCGGGCCGGGCGGGCCGGCTTCGGCAAAACCTGGAAAAAACCGGGCCTAGCCCGGCCCGACCCGAGTATGCAAAAAACCGGGCTTGGTTTTTTCAAATAGGCCCGACGGGCCTAAAAATTTTCTACAGCCCGGCCCGAACCCGGCCCGCCCGAATGATCAGCTCTAATATAACTACATATGATTGTCAAAAAAACTAAAACAATAGTTCATCACTTTCATCCATCTTATATTCACTTCATATTTTTTATATAATTTTTAAGTTAAGATCAACTACCAATGATGCTCAACCCCTTAGAACATAACCGCCATTTGTCATCCTACCTGAATGCGCTAATAATTACTCTTGATAAATAGAATGGAAACGAAGGCAGTACAGTAGTAAAGCTGATACAACATAAGTAGTAGGTTCCGTCCAAACCGTGCTTAAATGCATCTTTCGCACAGTAAGAGTATGTCTGGGCGTCATACTAGATAGGCTAGGAAAGGAATTGAAATACAACTTTTGCAATCAATTTCAACGTGAAAGATCAAAACTGCCTTTGTCTAAACTACAAAGCACTAGCTGTCAATTCAGGAAAAAAAAAAAAACTCTCTATGCCTAGACCATCTAGTACAATATATTAGAAAAATCAAAACATCCATCACACTAAGGAAGATAATATCCACACAGACGCAGTACCAGTACCCCACGTACTGAGACAGACCTCTATTAAGGCCCCAATTACTCTGATGTCCCCAGTCCAACAAAGGTTGCTTCAGATCTGTAGCACGACACTAAACCAACAACAAACATAACACCTGATGAACTGCTATATTAAAAGGATTGGCGAAGCTCAGACGCCCCATGAGCAAAGTTGCACTTATCCCCGAAAGTGCAAGTTCCTTTTGGAAAGTTCTCACACAGCTTTGTCTTGAACTGGCTACCTGATCTGTGTCCCCCTCCACCACTGTGATAGTCACCCCCGTGCCCTCTAGAGGGAACCCCCGAGGAACCCAGGGTGGCAATCAGCTCTCTGACCATAACACTAGCCTCCTTTATCTGCTCAAACGATCCCTCGAGCTCAATATTCCTCAAGTTAGGATCTGATTCATGGTCCCTAATTGAAAGCTTAGCCCCAGTCTGACGACAAATTAGCTTTGAGGTTACCCCTCCCTTTCCAATTATAGCACCAGCCAAGGATGCATCAACACTTATCTTGGCAGAGGCAGATGAACCAAAGCTGCCAGCAAACCCCGGATTTGCAGGTTCATTCCGACCCAAAAAGTGTCTTGGAGGACCAACAGCATGACGAGGATCATCATATGAAGGAGGCGCAGGTTTACCAAGTTCCCATTCCGCATGGGCAAAATGGCACTTGTCGCCATATCTACAGCCTTCAGCTGTATTGTACTTGTTGCACATACGTGTTTTAACTGTAGCGGCGGGGAGCTGTTGGGCATCGGAGGTGGGGGTGCTGTATTTCTTTGAAAGGATGGGGCGGGCAGACCCAAGTTCATCATCTGGGCCACAGCAGTATAACCTCCAGGAACATGATGAAGAAAATGGCAGTTGTCCCCAAATGGGCAACCAGAAGTGCTGCAACAAAAACAAAAAGAATGTAACTGTTAAGATTGTGGATTGACCAGTAACCTACAACATTCTAGGAATTGGGAGTGAACTGAAACAAAGTTCTAAAACAGAAAGTTTTACACACTTCCAAAACTCGATCAATATGGGATTGAGAGTTCCATACAAGATTATGAAGAACATAAAATAAATAAAGACGATAGGGTCAAGGCAACACGCTGTTAGTTATAGAAAACTTCGAGAGCTTATCCAAATATCTCTTATGAACAAAGTAGATAATAAGAGTGACAGGTACATACTTTAACGGATGAATGGAGTGCATTAGAAACAGAGCAGACACCGGTAAACAAACAAGCTAAAATTGTTGAAAAGTCCTAACAACTGTTCCCTCCGTTCAACAATATCTGTCGTTTTAGAAACTCGCACACTTATTAAAAAAGTAGAAAAATGATGCATGTACCCCTATTTTTACTTTTCTATCTAGATTATAATTAATTTTGTGTTGAATAGGAGGGTCACAAGTGGAAACAAGGGTGTCAAAAAGCTAGAATGCTTTTGTATTTTTTAACAAGATTCAAATCCTAAAACGACAGATAATAATTTACGGAGGGAGTATTTTATAATGAAAGTTCTGTCAAGAAGAATTGGAAGATGCGAGACGAAATGATTATCAGAAAGATCAGCATAAAGTTAGAAAATATGAGCACGGAACAACAAATGTGTCAAAATCACCATAAGATCTTATTCATCGGTACGATCAAGGCATCGAGTAATTCAGCAATTACCTTGAGATATAACATCCAGAAATCTCACATTACACTACCAACCACCAAAGCCATATTGTTGACACATATTCAACCACCAAAGCAAATTACCCCCCCCCCCCCCCCCAGCAACAATATGAAATCACCCAATGAAAAATAGAAAACTTTAAGATGCTGTCAACACAGTGACATGATCAGTCTAGAACATCTGGTTAGCCAGAAATTTCTATTTTCCTGTTTTCACCAATGTTCATTCGAAAAAAAAACAAGCCATATCCAAATCCAACTACTTCTAAGATAACGTCAAGACTAGGGATATAGAAAGGTTTACTTTTTAAGGTAGGGGTCTAATGGTAATTGGGTAAGTTTCTCTGCACAATAAACTAATATAAATAGATGGCAGAGGAGTAAGCAAGGTAGGATGCTGGATAATAAGGTTAGTTAGGCTTTGTAGGAGAATTTTTAGGAGGAAGATAGGCTGATCCTATCATAAGTATCAGAGCTATCTTTCCTCGCCTGTGGGGTGCTTGAACGGTTTTGACCAGAGGCAACACAGACTTAATGGAGAAGGAACAAGATACAATCAAGGCTCAGTTGTCGGAGCTTACCAGAAAACTCCATAAGTTGTCTATTACGGTTGGCAATCTGGCACAAGTTGTTTTGGTAAGGCAACAAGAGGCGGTGAATTTTCAAGAAGACATAGATAATTCACCGAGGATGAGTAATCATCGATCAAGCGGATGGAGATGGAGGCGAAAAGAAAGAAATCAAAATCAGAAAGATCTTCAGTTTACAGCGTTCCCGCAATTGCTCATAACCATTCCCATATGTTCTGCAAGAACCCAGAATTGGTAGGCAGCGACAGCGAGTGCAACAAGGAAAAAGAATTACTTGTCCCCAATTCATCCACACATCAGGATTAATGGAGTCCAAAAAAAGAACAAGGCAAGAATGATCATTCGGAAGGAGAAGGAAAAAAAAGGTTAATTAAAGTGAACAAAAAGAGTGAGGAGGACGTCCAATCGATTTGGACGTGTTAGGGAAAATGTTAACCCTAATTCAAAATCTGCATCCCCAAGATTGCTGGCCTTTTCTATCACTAATTTTCCCAGTCGACCACCGAGCTTCCTCAAGCAAGTTTGAAGACCCATCGCCTTCCTTTGATTGTTCACCTGGAAGCGAGGAAAAAGGACACAGGAGGAGCTTCTTGAAGCAGGAAGAAAGAACAGAGGGTAAATAAGGTGGTGGGATTCGCAGGCAACAAAGGGAGAATAGAACCCATTTCCACTGTACTTGTCTGATGAAAACGAAGCAACGGATGAGAAAGTAAAGAATACAACACACACTAATACTACATGGTACTTATGGAGGATTCAATGCAAAACTATTGCGCCCAGGGGGATGGATGTTATAAAATACCAGCCTTTTGTGGTTTCTACTATATTTGTTGATGAACTGAAGGATGTCGCTGATAATTTAGGATCAAAGGCTCTGGTTAGGGAAGGCTCTAACAGAAAAGTATACCATGGAGTGCTAAAAAGTGGTCAAGCAGCGGCCATTAAAACAGATCGCTAAAATTTGGGTATGCAAATGTGAGGTCACCTGAACAGCATGTTCAAACACAACTATATTTTACATCAGAATCTCATATCCATTCATCAATGAATGTACTGCATTACTGCAACTTGGATGAATCGTTACTAAGAGAGTACACCTTGTTTGTGAGAATGCTTTGAGCCTTTGTTCAAAACTAAGGAACTGGACTACGGCTCCGGTATTACTGCTGTTGTTGCTGCTTTTGACCTCTCCACTGTTATTCCCAGAAACAAGCCTTTTTGCTCCTGGCTAGAGGGGAGTAATTACCTTCCCGCGTTGAGGATAAGGTGGTGGCTTAGAGGGGGAGAGATGTTAGGACTAGGGATATAGAGAGGTTTATTGTTTAGGGTAGGAGTTTAATGGTAATTAGGTTTGTATTCGCAGCACTATAAAATAGTATAAATAGATGGGCCATAGGAGTATGCAGGGTAGGATGTTGGATGATAAAGTTAGTTAGGCCTCTTAGGAGGATTTTTAGGAGGAAGATAGGCTGATCCTATCAGATTTCAACCTATACAAGAAAAATAATGAGAGTAAGCTCATAACCTCCGGAACAAAACAAATACGAATGACACGTTAAAATGCAACTGAGAAACACGTGTCACATGTAGTAACCCTAAAATGCTCTGGCAAGTGAACATGACATCCGTATAGGAACACACAGATTATTGCAAACATCTACCAATTTTCAAGATGAAACAACCAGTGGCTACACTAGATGGTAGCATTGCTGTTACAAATATACTCTGTTGCAAGTTGATAATCAAGCTTTTGCCAATTTAGTGAATCATTGCCTGGATCATTCACTTCTCATAACAACAGATACCTCATTAAAACCTGCAAATATATATCACTAGTTGAATATGAATATGAATATACTGGTCCACATAGTGATGCAGTTGCGCATGTGGTAATACCACCACCCTAGTCTCTCAAGATGAATCAACCATTAGTAATAAAGGATTGGCGGGTTGCTTTTATTAAATTGCTCCATGGCAAGTTGACTATCAGTTTTCGCCAATTCAGCAAAACATTCACCTGTTTTACATCTCAACAACAATATCTCATTCAAACCTGCAGACATATATCGCTCGTTGAAACTTGTTAACCTTAATGAAATTAGTAACATATATTTTAAGAAGTTGCATTAGATGGATGAAGACTTGAACCTGAAGAACTTGGTGCAAGGCTTTGATTTGGTTCCTATACCAGTTGAGTCCGTTTCTGTTACAAGACATTAATATCCTATTTTAGTTATGACAATTCCAACAATTCCTCAGATTACACAGTAAGATAATTAAACTATCTGAAAATTAGACAATATTTGTTCTCTTTTTTTTTGCAATTAATTTGTTCTCTTCTTCATTTCTAGTTGTCAGCATTTTTCTGCGACTAACTCTAATTAGGGGAGAAACGACACTAGACTGACAAAGCTTTGAACATCTATTGAATCTTTGAGATCCAATTTAGGAGAGAGAAGACAAAAGGGAAAAGTAATAGTACTAGGCTGTTACACAACAGAGAAGACTACGTTGCAGAATTAGATAAAAAAAAATCAAGACATACTAGCAGATAAAACTCAAAGTACCGAGAAATTTCAAAGTTCCCCTAGCCCTCACAAAGGATTGGGAGCGGCTGTGAACTATTGTCGGGGAGTAATTACAAATGCTACGGGACCGAGCCAGACGAACTGCTGAAGAGCTTACAAAGCAAATAGATTAGTACCTTGTTTCGTTTTCTTAAACCCTCCATTGCCGTACGGAGCCCCGTCACTTCGCATTCTTTTGCGACCGTCCATTACAGGTGGGTGATGGATAATTGGAATCGCCGGGGAACAGCCAAGGGAAGAATATTAGACAACGAACTACACCAGGAAAAGCAACAGAAAGAAACAAATTATTGTCCTAGGGTTAGGGTTTAAGAGAGAAAATGTGGAGGGAACGAGAAGAGTAACAGCCCGAGGAAAGGAAACTGAGAAAGGCGGCGGCAGGGTGAGATGTCTGTGGCGATTGTGTTTAGCCAGAAAAATATAGGGTCTATCTAAGTTAGTTATTAGTTTTTTTTTGAAAAAAAAGTTAGTTATTAGTTGAAGTCTCAATAAGTAGAGATAAGATACGTGTTTTTTCGAAAATGAGATAAGATACATGTTAAATTTTGATTTCTGTGTGGGTTCTGTCTTTACTAAGAGCTGTAAAAATAGCTGACATAAAAAGACTGACCCGAATAAAGTCTAAAGTGAAACATCACATTTAGTTTACACTACAAAACTACACAATTTTTCTCTCTTTTGATTAACTTATATTCTCTCTGTTGCTTATTGACCGTCTTGTTTATTATTTGGGTATATCGTTTGACTTCAATATTTAATATATAAGATAATACAATTTCACAAATCTATGTTTTGTAATTAATTTCTTATATGATAAGCTACATAATGAAAAACTTAATTTCATAAAATTAATTTATCTTATATTTTAAATTTTAAAGTGAAAAAAACGTAGCACAATATCACATTCAATTAAATGTGGTTCATTTGCGACGTGGAAATTGACAGTTGGCGGTTGGGGCTCCACATAAAAATTAACGACCTTTTTTCCATTTCAGAGAAATAATTACTTCAAGCATTCACCTTTCTTCTCTTGAGTTTCAAATATTCTTCGTTTGAATTTGTAGCTTTTTCTCACAAGCCTCTAAATTCAGCGTTTTTAATCTTGTTTGGAAAATTTCATGTAATGTCACCAAGTTTTTTCTAATTAATGATATGTTTTGAAACAAAACGTATTCACGAAATGCCATATATGAAATGTCATCCTAACCGTTATCAGCAAAAAAAAAACCTACTCTACTAATTAATAAACTACTTTGAAAGTTTACAATATGTCACCAGGTGTTTAATTTTTTATAAAAAAGATTCCAAATACTACAAAAATAGATAATCATAAAGATTAATTTATTAGATAAATCATTAACATATTTTTTTTAGAAAATCAAAAATTCTTAACTAAGTTAGTAATGACATAATAGTGGTTAAACAATTTTAAAATAATTTATTTTGAATAAATAATTAATTGGTTGAAAATGAGATAAAATTTTAAAATAGCTAATATAAAATAAATTTAAAATTGTTGCTAATGATATCATTTAAATATTACTCTCAAAAACACAAAATATTGATAATTATTAACGATGTTATTGAGAAAAATAAAAGTATTTTACTAATTACCAAAATTATAAGAAATTTTTTAAACAAAAAGTTAATTACCTCATTTAAAAAAATAAAACTTCTATGAATTGGCAAAAAAAATGTAGTTGCATTTTTCATTAATAAACTAGTTTTTATTTTTTGTGTTTACTACTTATTCAATAAGTTAAGACAAAATTATAAATAGTTTGTTAATGTATTACTTTTAGAAGAAGAATGATGAAGAGTTAGAGAAATTAAAGAAAATAATTAAATTAAATCAACTTGTTTATGCTTGAAAATATTTTAACATTTTATAATTTATTTATATTTTTATCTATCTTTTTACCAATTTTATTCATTTTTCAGATCACTTATTTTAAGTTTTTAAGTAGTATATGTTTTTAGAAATTTATATTTTAATTTAGGGTATTTATTGATTTTTTCATTTTTCTAATTTTTTTATTAATTATTAATATTCTCTCATTTTTTAATATTTTTGTTTTTTTTACTGCAAGTAAACAGTTTAAGTGGCATTTCATGTAATTTCGTGAAAAACTTAGTAGTACTTTTCTCAGTGGCATTTCATGAATTATTCAAAATTTTAGTGGCATTTCATGTAATTTTTTTGATAGTTACGATAGTGGGTAGGTTTCGAACCCAGGACCTTTGGTTCTTGTATACCACCTCTCTACCGATCAAACCACAGGGACTTGGCATTTCATGTAATTTCTTATCTTTTTTTCATTTCAAAGTTCAACATTTCCACAAAAAAAATGATATAGCGGGATGATTTTCACCAACATCCCATAACGTATGATTTCTTTTCTCTACTAATGACATATGTCTCGTATGCCAACAAAAGTATTAGGTACAAACTGTTGGGTTTTAAAAAGACGCAATTTAGAACCTGGCGCTAGGTTCTAATATGGAGATAGGAACATAATTGTAAATAGTTGCTCCTAACTATCACGCCTGTTTCAGTAATTGACATGATTCATACCACCACCTTCCTCATTCAACCTCTTCCCTGCTTTGTTTGTCTCTCTTTCTCCCAATTTCTCAATCTTTTGCATTTTTTCCTCATCGTCCATCTCCACTCGTACCCATCTGGCGGCTTTCCTCCACTCACATTACTTTGCAGTTCAGCTTCTTGAACCCATCTGGTGGCTTTCCCTCCACTCACATTACTTTACATATCAACTTCTTGAACTTTCACATACTGACCATTCTCAAGAAACACCCCTTGCCAGCTTCACAATACAACACACTCGTCTCCTAATTCCCCATCATCTCACTATGTAATTAGTAATGTCGTTAGCCAACGAACTTCACTCCCCCTTCAAACCTTATTCTAAAACTTGTAAGATTATAGGTCCTGGCGGCAACCGAGCTAGGGTTTCGGAACACATCAAACTAATCGTTCGTTAGGAATTGTGCTCCTTCACACACTTTCTCTACCCCTCTTTCTCTTTCTAGTACTATCTTTTACCCGGCAATAATATTTTGGTCACTGACAAGCTTATCGACTCATCTCTTTCATCCATGGTCATTTCTTTTATTTCTTCTCTCGATTGTACCACAATTTAATTATCTAGTAGTATGTCAAATTGAAAGCTTTGAACGTCTATACACAAGAAAGGTAATTAGGTTTTTCTTCTTCTCAAAGAAAAACTTCTCCGAGTCTACATATCTCCACGGCGACAAATTTCTTCTCCGTCATTAGGCTTGTTCCAGCCAATTAGTCAATCGATGCCGCATCGATGGTAGATTGAAATATGGATTTCTCGTTCAAAGCGATGGAAACTGCAGATGAGGCCAGAAGAGCTACCAAGAAGAAGAGAGTCGTCTCAGTTTGGGAGATTGACCAAGCCTTTTCGATGGCGAATGTAATGGGTAGTCAGGAATTTTCACTCGCGAAGGAAGTAGCAGGAGAACGTCAAAGTTTCTATGAAGTAGTCAAAGGGAAGGGCGACAATCCAAAAGAAGATTCGACGGACGACGAAATGTCAGATAACGATGAAATGGATTGTGATGAGGAATAAGTTGAGGATGACCCTCTGTGCCCATCGATCTCTTTATCAAAGATGGTCATTCAGAATATTAACCATAAGTGGAAGAAGGCAGTGATTATCAAGCTATTGGGTAAATTCTTTCCTTTTCCTGTTATGGTGGAGCGCTTAACACAGAGATGGAATACGAAGGGTAGGGTTGATGTTTTAGCCATAGGGAATGGTTATTTCTCGGTTATCTTTGAGTGTAGAGAAGATAGGGATATGGTATTATACGGTGGTCCATGGAAATTATTAGATAGATACCTTACAGTAAGGCGATGGAAAAGGAATTTTGATACTAAGTCTGAAGCATTGGTGAATCTTAATGTGTGGATAAGGTTCCCAGATTTGGGTTTGGAATACCTGTATGAGGAATGCCTGAATGATATTAGGAGTAAGTTTGGCAAGGTTAGGAAGATAGATATTGTTAAATCTAGATTGGGATTTGTTGTTAGTGGGTGTGTTTGTGTAAGTATAAATCTCACTAAACCTTTGATTGGTAAATTCAAGTTCCAGAATAAGATACATAAAGTTATGTATGAGGGACTGCATCTATTGTGCTTTGAATGTGGTTGTTTCGGTCATCAAAAGGAAAACTGTCCTCTGAAGGAAGATGCAAAGGCTGGAATCAACGAGGGAGGGTATAAAATGGTTCAAAAACCACCGCAGGAAGATAACACCCATTTGATAGAGAATTTCGGTCCTTGGATGAAGGTTAGTCGAAGAAAGAAACCCAATCAGCGGAAAGGGGATGAGAGGGACAAAATTAATCCTCAAATGCCGAAGGAGAAGGTTTCTATGGTAAAAGGGTCTAAGCAAGGAGGGTTCCAGGGGTCCAAAGATCCTAATCCGTCTGATAATAGTTTTTCTGTATTGGCAAAAGAGGTGTCTGGGACTGAAACCACTAATAGCAAGAAGCCAAAGGATCCAGGAAATCCAACCTCCAAAGAAAACTTGGTTATCATGGATGATGAGAACCAACAGTCCATGCCTGACATGCCGATTGAGGAGGATTCTTCCGTTCAAGATTTGGCGAATCCTAACACTAAGAAGCCCCAGACAAAACCAGCTAAGTTTCCTAACTCTCCCCCTTTGGTTGATAAGGTTGACATGGCGGGTTTATCGTGCACTAATCCTCCTGATTTGGTAGTGATTAGTAAGGTATCTGATATGCCTTCACCTGATGCTAATATTACTTAATTTCGTCTTGATTATTTTGATCTGTGATTTCTCTATGATTTCTAAACTTAAAGCTTTAGCTTGGAATACGAAAGGTGTTGGCAAGAGTCTTTTTGTGCCTTAGATTAATGTTTTAGGTTGCAATAGTAAATATGATATTATGTTTCTGTGTAAGCCCCGGGTCTGTGGATCTAGGGGTCTGGATATTATTCGTAATATCAGGTTTTTCACATCACTTTTTGTTGAAGCTTGTGGTTTCAGCGGTGGTATACAGATATTTTGGAATGATAATATCTGTGTAACTGTCTTGACACATAATTTGTGAAGTATTTGCTATTAACGTTTAATTTAGAATGTCTGATATCATTTCCTGGAATGTTAGGGGCGCACTTAGAGCAGGTTTTCATAGGGCCTTTAGGGAGATTATTCGTACCAATCATCCTAAAGTTGTTGTTTTGGTTGAATCGAGAGTTAGCGGTTCTACTGTTGATTCGATCGGAAATAGGCTTGGTTTTGACAACATTTTCAGGGAAGAAGCACATGGGTTCAGTGGGGGAATTTGGATCCTTTGGAACAATCCCTTACATATTCAGATAATTAGCTCCAATAGACAATTTATTCACTGCCAGGTAAATGATTCTACCAGGTCCTTTCTTTAGACTGCTGTTTATGCCAACCCCAATCCAAATTTTAGATCACAATTGTGGATTGATTTAAATCTGGTTCAAGATAGAAGTGATTGCCCTTGGATAATCGGGGGTGATTTTAATGCCACCCTGTCACCTTCTGATAGAAATAGATCATCTAGAAATAATATGGGTATCGATCGCTTATTTGTTGAATGGGTTCATAATAGAGGCTTGGTAGATCTCCCAGTTTCTGGGAACTTATATACTTGGTCAAATGGCAGATCTAGTGCCAAGATGGATAGAGTCTTAGCATCCCCCGAATGGTGTAGGTTATTCCCAAATTCATTTGTTCTAAATCTTCCACGTTTTTCTTCTGACCATAGCCCTGTAGCATTATCTTTGGCCGAGGACCATCCTACACACCAAGGTAGGAAACCTTTCAAATTTCTAGCCGCTTGGATAACTCACCCAGAATTTAACACCACAGTTTTACAAAATCTGAACCTAGATAAGGGTCTTAGATCTTTCTTAGAGGATCTTAGCCAGCACCTTCAGAGGTGGAACAAATTATCTTTTGGACATATTGTCTAGAATAAAAACAGATTGATTGCTCGTATTAAGGGTATCCAGAGGGCCATAGATGCGGTTGTGGGAAATCATTTGAAAGGCCTTGAAAAAAAACTTGTTAAAGAACTAGATATATGGCTTCACAGAGAAGAAATTCTTTGGTTTCAGAAATCTAGGGATGATAGAATAAGGCTTGGGGATAGAAATACCTCCTATTTCCCCATCAAAACTAGTATTAGAAGGAGAAAAAACAAGATTAGATCTCTGATGGGAAATGATGGAGTTTGGATCAATGATGATACTGAATTATGTAAGTTGGTTCAGGATCACTTCTCTACTCTTTTTTCTTGCAATGATACAAATTTGAAGGCTCTTGAGGGGCATAATTTTCCCAAGATACCACACATTGATCTTGAGAAGCTTAATCAGAATGTCTCTATGGAGGAAGTTACTAATGCCTTAAACAGCATGAAAGCGTTTAAAGCACCGGGGATAGATGGGTATCCTGCTGGTTTTTTCAAACATTTATGGGCACAAATTGGTCCTTCTATGTGGAGTTTTGTGAGGGATGCTTTCGCTACAGGCAGTTTTGATAGTAATTTGAACCACACCATTATAGCATTTATCCCGAAAAATGAACAACCTATTTATGTGTCACAGTTTCGACCTATTTCATTGTGTCAAGTTCAGTATAAGATTTTGGCTAAAGTTATCTCGAATAGATTGAAGCCTCTTATGCCTAGTTGGGTATCTTACAACCAATCCAGCTTTGTTCTGGGTAGAGTTATATTTGATAACATTTACTGGTTCAGGAAGCACTACATTTTCTTCACAAAACCAAAGCGAGGGATGGAATTATGGCATGGAAAATAGACCTAGCTAAAGCTTACGATAGGCTTTCTTGGAAGTTCATTAATGAAACTCTTACCTGCTTAGGATGACCGGTTAATCTAGTACATTTAATTATGCATTGTGTTTCCTCAGTTTCATCTCAGGTAAGTTGGAATGGGGGGCTCACTGATGTGTTTAAACCTGGTAGAGGGGTAAGGCAGGGGGACCCCCTATCTCCTTTCATTTTTGCTCTCTGCTTAGAAAGACTCTCTCAGCTCATTAATAGTATTGTCAAACGTAAAGAGTGGTTGCCGCTTACTATGGGACGTAGGGGTACATCAGTGTCTCATAGTTTTTTTACAGATGATCTGGTTCTATTCGGGGTTGCCACCCCTAGACAGGTGGGTATGATGAAAGAAATACTTGGTGATTTCTGTAATGCATCAGGACAAATCATTAGTTTTGAAAAATCAATGATTTTATTGTCAAGACATGCGAGCCATGAAAGAGTCCAAATCTTGAGTAAAGAGGTTGGGATTCCTAGTTCTAGGGACTTTGGGCGATACTTGGGTGTCTTTCTTCAACAAGGTCGTCAAGATAAGCGAAATCATGAAAATTTACTAGCAAAGATTAGAAGTAGACTTTCGGGCTGGAAAATGAAATCGCTATCTTTCGCGGGCAGAATCTGCCTTCTAAAAGTTCCCTCTCTTCCATTCCAATTCATAACATGCAATGTCAAATTCTACCCAAATCAGTTTGTAATAAAATTGATCAATTATGTCGTGATTTCATATGGGGTCATGAGTCTAGTTCACGGAAAATGCATCTAATTTCATGGGACCAAATTTGTAAACCGAAAAGCTCTGGTGGTTTAGGGTTTAGTAAATCGTGAATCATGAACCTTGCATGCTTTGGCAAATTAGTGTGGAATCTTGTGTCTAATAAGGATGGATTATGTAATCATTTACTTAGAAACAAGTACCCTAATCCTGAAGTGCATAATTGTTCAGTTACATGGAGAAATATCAGAAAGTATGCACCTCTTATACAGAAAGGGTGTAAAAGGGTTGTTTGCAATGGCAATCTGGTTAAGTTTTGGACTGATGTTTGGCTTCTTGATTCTAGTTTATTGTCAGTGGCTGTTAGGGATGTTCCGGAAACTATGCTCTGTGATTCTGCTTCGGTTTATTGGGATGAGATAATGGGATGGAAATGGGACAAGTTCCTGTAGTTTCTCCCAGATAACTTGAAACAGGTCTTTGAAAGTCAATTTGTTTTTCCTAATGGGGAGGATGATTTTATTGCATGGAAGTTACATAGATTAGGAAAGTATACGGTTACATCTGCATATTCACTTCTTGACTCGCAGGCACTATCGGCAACTAACAGTGCCATAAACTCTGATTTATTTAACAGAATTTGGAAATTATCTGTGCAGGAAAAGGTGAAAACATTCTTGTGGCAGTTATGCTTGGGTAAAGTAATGACAAATGCTAAGCGATTCTCTATGGGTTTTACAAATGACAATTCTTGTCATTATTGTGGAATGGAGGAAAATATATTGCATCTTTTTTGTGACTGTTTAGTAGGCAAACGAATCTGGAATTGTTTTATGCCCACTGATCAGAGGAGGATATTTTACTCCTATTCTTTTGCGGATTGGTTGAAAGTTAATCTCAATAAGCCATGCACTAGATTAATTAATGATAAATGATCTTCTGTTTTTGCTATCTGCTGCCATATGTTATGGCACTGGAGAAGCTGTAAGGTATTTGGAAATGAGCAGAGGATGTTCCTCCCACTCTCATCTGTTATCAAAGCTTGCAGGGATAATCGGGAGGCATGGAATTTGGCTAGAAAGCTGATGCATGATGGTAGCTTGAATGACTTGAGCCGTGAACATATCGCCGAGATCAACTGGATCCCCCCAGACCAATGGTTTGTAAAGTTTAATATTGATGGTGCAGTCAATACTACTACTAATCATGCTGCTATTGGGGGTGTTTGCAGGGATTATAGAGGAGCATGGATTTTAGGATTCGGGAAGATCGTTGGCAAGGCTGATGTCCTACAAACGGAGGCACTAGCGCTGCTTCATGGGTTAAAAGTAGCTCAAGAGAAGATGTAACACCCCTACCGTTAATCCTATTCTTACCGTCTAATCGTCCTGTTAATCCTATCAGTTCGCAGCGGAATTACTACTATTACTACGGCGGGTGATACAACGCCGCTAAATGCCCATACGGCTAGCAAGGCTGACGCTACTTACAGTCACGATCTGATGTTCAAAGTATACCGAGCTATTACAGTTACGTACCCATTCCAAAAACATAACATACTTACAATCCTGGATCACCGAGTATTTAAAGTGTATTCAATTACATTCCCTTTTCCAATCCTTCCAAAAGAATGAGTTTCTACCAACTACTCATCGATACCCAATCTCCGTCCTATCAACATCCAAAAAGGTATACCCCATGGTACACCGGCTATCAAAAAGCTAAAGTCGTGTACTACTTAGTACACCATTCATAATCCATTGTTTACAGACAAAAGAAGACAAAGAAATCAAGCTACGTCTCTTCACCGTCTTCATCCTTCTCTTGTATCTGCGTGTAGTAAAAACATCGCCCCAAGGGGCTCAGCAAAAGCTGTGCATGAACTCCGCATATACCGCGTGCTAGCTAGGGCACGCCGACTATTTGACGTCCACTAAACATGCGGTTCATTAATTTCATACATACATGCTTTACATACAACATACATGCATATATAATACATTATACAATTCAAAGCAACCATACAAATAGTGCACACAATGCTTACCTTCGCAGTGTTAGCCAAGTACGCATCTGGGTTAATCGGAATGCTTATTACTCTTTTACTCATTACATGTTAGTTACTCTTACTTTACTTACTTACTACCATTTACTTTACTTACTCATTCTTACTTACTTACTCATACTCAAGTTAAGTCGGTATGACCTCCGGCCCGGGGACTACACCGTCCCACCACCGGGATTTACTTGACTCACCAATCCGGGATGCTACCCACTTAAGGGATTTGGGCCGCGGACCAGTTTAAGAGTCAGGAATTGGAGCCAACCTCTCGTGACTCCGCATCCTCACGCGTGGCCGAAACTATATCGGACTTCTACTCATTCCAATTTAATTACCAATTTAAGTTAGATTGGTTAGCTTGTTAGGAATCAGTTAGAAGTCCAATCACAAACATATTCGGTCACAGTACATTACCACATACATACACACATTCATATTCATCCATACATTTTATGAATTATACAAACTGAGATTTAAAGAAAACATACACAACATACAACACTACATATTCACAAGTAAGCATGATAACTCCGATTCGTGCATTTATCTTATTTGGTGATCAATTAGCACACAACACACAAATTAGAGTAACCAAGATAGCATATGGGGCATGAGGAATTCATACCGTTCACCGTTGTACTTGTATCCCAACGTTCCTCCGGTGTTCACAAATCAAATCCTATGATATACATACAATCGAGTGATTAATCTACCTGTCATTAACTTAACTCGACTACTCTTGCGGTTGCTAATTCATATTTACTAAGTCTTTTCCATTCTTACACTTACACATTACTTACTTACTCTTCTTTACTTTAAGTTTATTTCCTTACTTAACATTGGTACATTGATATATGTACATTTATATATGTATATATGTGGGTATACATATATATATATATAGGTTATTATTATTTAATTAATTTTTTTTGTATGACTCGACCGACCTTACCCAGGGTCGGACCCAAGGTCGGTCGAAGTCAGTAAGGTACTTCGCTGGAAAATTACAGGGCCGACCGACCTTGCCAAGTACGGTCCCAAGGTCGGTCCATTCCAGTGAGTTTTGGTTTTGAAATTCTGGAGTCGACCGACCTTGCATGTCTGGTCCCAAGGTCGGTCCATTCCAGTAAGTTTCATTACAGGCGAATTTTAGGCCGACCGACCTTGCAAGTCCGGTCCCCAAGGTCGGTCTATTCCAGAAGGTTTTAAAACGGGAATGTTTTTGCCGACCGACCTTGCAAGTTCGGTCCACTCCAGAAGCTTTCCGCCCTTTGTAAATCTGGGCTCGACCGACCTTGCAAGTTCGGTCCCAAGGTCGGTCCGGCCTAGTATTTGCATTTTTATTTCTGTTTTCAGTTCTATCTTTCACCCATTACCTCCCCATTGTTCCTACACTTATTCCCACATGTTTTATCACTACTTAAACACTCTAACTCATGTTATTTCACTCCTTAATCCCTTACACAATCCTATGCTACTTTATATACAAAATTTTCCAAGTTTCAACTCAACACTTACATTAGCTCTTCCTAGTTGCATTATGCTACAGATTTTAACACTTACACTCCCCATCTATGGTTCCCTCTTCTAGTGTCATTTCTAAAGTTTCTAACACCTCACAATACATTAACTATCTCTCCCCATCTACCCATTACCTAACTCAAACAAAATCTGTTACAACATACATTTTCCACCTAGTTTCTAGCCCACTAAGTGTTCTATTCCTAGGTAAATTTTGACATAACCTCCCCTATATTTTTATACTCTCACCACATTGGTTATCCACACATTACTAACCACTTCACCTGTTTTCAATAACACCAATATACATAGCTCTCATACACAATACCAAGCACTAAATACTCTTTAAAACTCCTGCACTTAACAACTCAATCCCAATCTAGTTTATGACAGTTTTTACACTCTTTCAAAGCTTCAACACAACTCAATTCTTCCTCTACACTACACTATTGTTCATTACCATTTTCATTACTCATTTCAAACTTATAAAATCTGTTACATACATGTATATACAAGGCTACACAAAGGTGAGTGTAATTACCTTGTTTCTCTTCTAGGTTTCCTTTTCCTTCTTCCTTCTTCTTCCTTCTTTCCTTCCTTCCTCTTCCCACCGGTTTGTAATTTCAATTCTCTAACACTACAACCCATACATATACATACTTTAATACTAAAAACTAACCCTACTCATTATTTAAGCTTTTAATGTATATTCTAGGGTTTAGAAATCTCATTACCTTGCAAGGGTGTAGGTAATGCTTGGAGTGGCTCAAGAATAAGATTCCAACTCCACCAACAAGGCCAAAATTGGCTAGAGTACAAAGAACAACAAGGGTTTAGTTCCCAAATTTCGTTTTGCCCATAAGGCTAGAAAAACAATAGAGTTTCAAGAAGATTTTTACCTCAAAAGAACAAGGAGAAGAAGGTGGTTCTAGTGGTGGTCTTGAAGCTCCAAATGCTCCATACCCGTGGAGATGAAAGTTGTCCTTTTCGAATTTTGGAAAGATAGAAGTGTTGCTCTTGATGAGGGGATGACAATGGTGTAATTTTTACAATTTTTGGAGAATATTCAAGAGGGTAATAAGAGGAGAGAAGACGGAGTTTTGTGTTGGTTGCTCAAATCACACATGGCCACCGGTTGGAGGAAGGAGAAGAGAATAGAGAGTGAGTGAGGGAGGCTGTGTACGTGAGTGAAGAGAATAGAGTGGAGAGAGAGTGAGAGAGTGGGGTAAAGTAGATTAGTTTACTTTATTGTTTTTAATTGTTTTGTAAATAAGGGGGAGTAAGTGAGTGTGTGAGAGAGGGGGGAGGGATGGGGTCGGATGCACCCAACACACACACAAACTTCACTTTTTATTTTAAAAGTGGACACATAAGTTTTGGTTATTTATGTTTCTACCCCACAACTTCCCGTTTTTGACAGTTTTTACTAATCTCTCATTTTATTGATTTTATTGGTTCTAAAATTTCACTAATATTTATTAATGATTATTTAGTTGACCAAAACTGTTACGAGTCTATTTGACCCGCTTAAAGTCACGTTTTCCCGGTTATCTCGAAAAACGTGCTTTAAGGTTCGTTAGCGTTTTTAATCCGTTTTAAGGATCTGTTTTCTTTGGGATTTGTTCCCTCATGATTATTTATGCATAATTAAGCTTCTAAATTACTTATTAGCCTAATTAATCACTATTTTTAACTACGGGGTATTTCAGAAGAGAATGCATAGAGTCATCTTCTGCTCCGATTCATTAGAGCTGGTTAAATTGATCGAGGACTGCCCACAACATCATCACTACCGGCCATTGGTTCAGGAATGTAAAACACTTTTAAGCCACTTTCAGAAAGCTCCCTGATGTATAGCCCACGCGAATGTAATAGATTAGCAGATTATATAACTAAGCATAGTTTAGCTTGTAATCTAGTACAAAACATCATGATAGCACCTCCTAGTTGGGTACTTCCGGTACTGATGGGAAACAGTGTACCAACTTTAAGTAATAACATATGAGGCCCAACCTCCATCTTTGCGACAAAAAAAGAGCTTTGAACGTCTCTTATCAGTAGATCTAATTATATTGCCATCTGAATGTTGAATTTGATTGAAGGATAAGGTTAATTATATTGCCACCAGAGAAATAATTCTCTGAAAACGCCCTGCACCATTTCTCCCGGTCTTGATACAACCTATTAAGCCATGAATTAAATTTCACATCGATACTCTTGTATAAGTGTACATTTTTTTAAGATCAAGTGGTTAATAAGATTGACATAAACATTATAGTAACTATTGTCTTACTAGTGGATTGTTATCAAACAATAGTTATAGCAACTGTAACTTATAGCATAAAATAGTTCACTTTTATAACACTGCTGATTCATTTTACGTAAATATAATATTCACTTTGATAACAGTGCTCATTCATTTTGCGTAAGCATAAGATTCACTTTGCACTAACACATCACAATGTATTAGAAACTTTTATAGTCTTAAATTGAAATTTATAGCAGAAAATAATTCACTTTTATAACACTACTGATTAATTTTACGTAAACATAAGATTCACTTTGCACTAACATATCACAATGTATAGGAAACTTTTATAATCTGAAAGTGAATTTTATAGCAGAAAATTATTCACTTTTATAACACTACTAATTCATTTAACGTAAACATAAGATTCACTACACATAACAATGTATAGGAACCTTTTATAATTTGAGACTGAATTTTGTGGTAGAAAATAATTCACTTTTATAACACTACCGATTTATTTTACGTAAACATAAGATTCACTTCTGTAACACTACTGATTCATTTTACGTAAACATAAGATTCACTTATGTAACACTACTGATTCATTTTATGTAAACATAAGATTCACTTTGTACTAACACATCACAATGTATTGGAAACTTTTATAATCTGAAACTAAATTTATAGTATAAAATAGTCCACTTTATAACCCGACTTATTCATTTTATGAAATCATAAGATTCACTTTGATAATATTACACTAACTATAATTGTAATACTAGTGCTATAAAAAAAATACTTATAGCAATAACTATAATTTTATACGAGAAAATAGTTCACTTTTATAACATTGTTGATTCATTTTATGTAAACATATTATTCACTTTGCACTAACACATTAAAACATATAGGAAACGTATAATATACTCATTCAAAAAACATAAATTTTAAGTACAAAAATATATTCATGATGCATCTTGTTTTGAAGAGCATGAATTATGATGAACAATGGTATATATATTTTTGCACTTGTATTTTGTAAGTTATAACCCTTTGAATTTTTTATTTTTCCTACTCACTCAACGAGGGTGTGATACATGGCACAAGGGTGGTGGCTGATGTGAATTTTCTCCACCTCACACGGGTAATTCTGCAGCATCATTTTTTTCCAAATTTCCTTACAATGCTACTGCACCAGTAATATTGTTACATGTGCCATGTGTCAGCTTCTACCCTAGTGCCAAGGTCTTCGTGCTATAAAAAGATGGAAAGCTAAGAAAAAGACCTTTTCTTCAGTGTTTTTCACCTATTTAAGCACAAAAACCACAAGTAAAGGGAGTTTTTCACATATAACATAAATTAACACATAAGTAAGATAATTTATCAAATAATCTAATAAAATAACAATCAAGTTAAATAGAAATATAGATAAATTATGCACCTATCACTCGCCACTACCAAAAGCAATGACTGGAACAAATTGATAACTCACCCACAATTACTGAACCAAGCATCACCTCGCACCAGTCCCATTGTGTGATGCTACATTTCCAAAACACACCTCCTTCAAGCCGCGTGGCAACTTCTCACCTCACTCAATACCGCAAGAAAAACACAACGTCAAAAGTTCAACTCCCTGCCCTAAGACCGTAGGATATTAAACTTGGGGGACTAGTGGATACCGGAACCACCCGGGTAAGACTCCCACTTCCCTAGCAAACTCTGAAAGTGAGACTTGGGGGATTAGTATTGGTACGGTGTAATTAGTCACACCTTAACCATATTATTGAAAGTATTAATCACATTTCCCTCTCATGATTGCATGTACCCGAGTGACAAGCCAACAATCGAGGCACGAAAATCCCGACTAGCAAATACCCAGGCTTGTAAACACTGAATCTAGAAAGACGACTTCTCTAGACCTCTAAGTCGAGTGCCATCAATGGAATCCCCGATCGGTTCTCTTAGCCATGAAGAAAACACTCATGAATAAGTACTCATCCCTCTAACGGCATGTTCAATCAGTCTCATTGGACAACGCGTCATCACCACTTTAGGCACCCATGCTTACTAACTCACACGCCTCTCTAACATGCCATTATTTCCCCAAGACAACAAGTGTCCTTTCCGCAATTAAGGATGGGCGGCCGAGGAAAGCGAGGAAGTTTCATCCCTAACAAAGCAACCTAGCTAGGGTGATTCCCCATCTCGTGACATGCCCTACGTCATCAGCCCAACTAGCGAGCGAGCGACAAGCCGAGAGACGCACAAAGTCCCTCGTTATCTTCCTTATAAATTGCAATCAATACCATATGGATATAGTTAATAGAGACACAACACTGAATTCCGGAACTCTCCATATGTTCCTCCATTTATACTCACTCAATTCTACTAAGAATTTTTGTTCAATCGTCATGGACTAGGTCCATATTGCGAACGAACCACATAAATCTTGTTGTCATCTTCCTTACTCGTTATTGCACTGAAACCACCATCGTAACCACATAAGAAAATAACCTTAATCCTAAATCCGCTAGTTACACCTTAACATGTAGATTACCAACACTAATAGTGATAATCTAAGCGTACAACACATATTATACTCTAACAGGCATGTTAAGGATCTTGTTTCCCCACTTTGTGGTTTAAAAACCCTAATATTCATCTTTAGTGATCCTTGTATAATGCTACAGAAACACATTTCTTTTCCTAATCTTTCCTATTCCATTTCCGTGCCCAGAATTAATACATATTACATGTAATTTAAATACATATTAATATAGTAAACATAGTTTTTAAAATTTTTGAAAATTACATAGAGGGGGGTTCATATACATATAATATAAATAATATGTATTTTGTATAATTCATATAATATATAATCTCAATAAATATTATATATATAATTTACATAAATATTTATATACATACTATATAAAAACTAAATTTAATGTAAATAAATTTTTGGGCCCATCAACGACCACATTTAAATGGCTGGCGACAAACAAGGGCAACAACCAACATCGCCCAACTTTCCTTACTTGCCCTCCGTCGTTATAACTGAGGGTGACAAATCTGATTGGTGATGAATGTGTGACAATTAAAGGGGATGGACCA
The DNA here is from genome assembly GCA_023374045.1 of Limonium bicolor. Lineage (NCBI taxonomy): Eukaryota > Viridiplantae > Streptophyta > Magnoliopsida > Caryophyllales > Plumbaginaceae > Limonium > Limonium bicolor. The sequence goes on along the minus strand of CM041780.1, from coordinate 177,735,598 downwards.
TCACCAATTGATAGCAACAATAATTCATCGTCATCCTTAACTTTTACTCTTGCAACATCAATTTTATAAAAAGCCAACATAAATCTTCTTCTTACTCGAAACCAATCAGCAACAAAGAGAACTATAGGAGTTTTATCACGTTTATGAGTTAAAACCTAACATTGATTCAAGATAATACTTTCTTTTTACCCCAAAAATAAGACCATATAAAACACAAAGTCCAAAATATAATAAGGGATATGTCAAACCAAGTAGAGCATTAAGGTTCTTTGTTCTTCCTAGATTTGCTAAGATATGGGCTTCAATATTATCGGTTTAGGTTTTGAAAATCCAGCTTACATTATCATTTCGTTAGATAATTAAGGACCTCCATAATAATGATTTCTACATCTTGGCGGGTTGCTCCTCTTCCTTGAAGGTAGTCAATTATGAAAAGGCACTCTGAGAAGGAGCAAAGGCCCAGCGGATGAAGGCAGATAGCTAGCTGCGCCCAAGAGGAGGGCTTTAGCCTCGGTAACTTATGGAGTCCAAGGGATAGAGTCACTTAAGACTGCTATTTGGAGGACTTTACCTAAGGAGTCTTTATAAATGGCTCCGATGCCCGAGCCACCCTGTAATGCACTACCATCGACATGCACCCATATGTAGTCTTGAGGAAGTACTGGCTTATTTACACCGTGGATAGAGATTGGTTATGGGAAAGATGGTTTTCAAGAAAGAGTTCATCTGATCCATGCCATACGAGAATGAGGGAACCCTACCATAAGTGAGTTGGCATCGGCCAAACCACAGTTTTCAGCATAATGTGATAGTCTTTAAGGCTAAGTTGAGGTCTTAATGGGCATAAAGGGAGAGGATTCAGTCGTAAAACTAGTGGTAATCGGGAATAGTGTGGGGCTTAAAGACTCCCTCCAAATCCACCATTCCTTTACAAATTTACATTTGACGAAGATGTGAGAGATGTTCTCGTACTGGCCACACTGAGGGCAAAGGCATGACATTACTATTGCATATTTTGGAGACAACCGCGCCACACGGGATGATGCCATAGAAGATTTTTCAGGCAAAAAGCTTGATCCAAGGGGGGAGAGGTCATTTCCTTAGTCTACACATAGCCTCACCAACTAGAGAGCCTGACGAGGAAGAATGAGCTTCAAGAGTGGATAAGTTCCTAGTCATAAAGTAGACTGACTTAACTGTGAATTGTCCATTCTTAGTCTATCCTCAACTTCAACTATCAGGTCGAGGGGAGGAGGGGAGGATTGTACTCAAGATGGCATTACAATCGTCACTTGAGAACCAATTACGAATTCTTCTTATATTCCATTAGTGGTCCACTGGAATGATCAGCCAAGCTACATTGCCATGACTCCTAGCAATGCGGGGGAGCCTCTAACCCTAGGGCTTTCCATCTTTCTTGTTAAGGGGCCAACAGTCTGTGAGGCGAGTGGAGTGACCATCCCCTATTACTTTCCTAGCACCAAGCTTGAGGAGGTTAATAGTGAAGTATTTCACCAAGAGGACTTGGGAGATCAGAAGGGCAAGATTATGCAATATACGCCATCCTTGTTTAGCGAGAAGAGCATCGTTGAAGGCCCGAAGATCCACAAAATTCGAGACCACCTTCATCAAGGCTATCACAAAGGTTGCCCCATTTTCTCCATGAGATACCCTCGTTACTGAAGAACCGGACCACCAAATTTTTCTGATAATTCCCTCAATCTCTTTGAAGAGCGATTTGGGAAGATGAATGACACCCATGACATAAGAGGGAATCGATTGTAAGACAAATTTGATAAGGATGCCCTTGGCGGCTTGGGACAGGGCTCGATCCCAACTTTGGACTTGCTTGTGAATCATGTCACGTATGTACAGAGGTGGAGACAGGGGGTGGGTGGGTGCGTGCCTCTCTTTTTTGTTGTATAGTTTATTTATGTTATTAGATATTTTGTTTGTCATCATAAAATTTTGTAAAATATCACCATGATCACTAATTCTATTTATTATCAATTTTATTTATGCTATTATATAATATTTGTTTTGAATTATGTTGTAAAAATGATTTTTAGTCTATTAAATAAGAAAACTCTAAATATTTTTATTTTAACATTATAGTGTAAAGTAAAACTGATTATTATGTCTGTCTTAGTAATCATGTACCCCTTCTATCCATAATACAAGTATTTTTTTAGTTTTTTATTATAGAAATTGCAAATTAAAATAATATTAGAATTACTCAAATAATTTTTAGAAGAAGTTTTTAGAAAAACTACTAGTTTAGAACTATTGTTTTATATTATTGACATTAACGTATAATTTATTACACTAGTTTTTTTAAACGTGAAATAAAAAGGTAAAACAAACTTCTTTATTTTTCAATTTGTATAATTTAATCTTAATTTAATTTTATATCAAACTATATATCCAATATCAAATTTTAAAATATAATTATAAAGATTGGAAATGTATATTAATTTCAAAACTAAAATACAATTTTAAAATTTTAGTTAATATTATTAAAAAATTCTCACCCCTGAGAAAAAATTTCTGACTCTACCTGCGCATTAGCCAAACAGATGACTTTTGTGTTTACCAACTATGCCAGGGAAGTCCCTCACTTGCGTCATTCTTTACCCACCTCCACATTTTCTTTATGTATATTAGTAAAAAAAACTTAGTACCGCATACATTTCGTATTGTTCAAAAAACTCATTTCACCCTATGGCGGGTGCCTGTGTGGAAGCTTCCTTCTACGGCTTTGCAGCTCCTCTTTGGTGATTCGGCGCCGGTAGTGGCCATGATTGCCTCCTTCAGGTGCAATCTGCAAGCATGTAAATCTTTTGTAGCGCTGTCTGCCTCTTTAATTTCATTGTCTTCTTGTTTTATCTCTCCGTCTCCCTCCATGTGTCTGATAGAGTTTGATGTAGTCCATGCAAATGATTGCAGTCTACCTACTTTAGGATATCTTAGTATCTTTTCTTTGAGATTTGGAGATAACCGCACATTTTTGTATTCTCTAGAACGTCTCCTCAATTTGCATCTAAAAGTTCCAGCTTTTAAATCTTCCTCCAGGTTCGATTTCCCTCCACCTTTTCCCTTAGTAGCTGTTAATGTTTTTTATTAGTCACTTTGTGTAACATACAGTTTCTGAGGTACAAACCCAGTAATCTGAAGTCAGAGAGAAGTGAAGAATGAAGATTACGTTCAGGAGAATCTTTGCTGGAGTAATTTTAGGGAGGTTTTTATTCTGAGCATTAACAAATATAAAAGCTATTAGATTTTATATTCTTATGCTTTAAAACAGCTTTTATCTTTTAGGTGAATATCTTACCTAGAGATAAATTACATCATCTATATAAGTAATATTGCTTGCTGAAGCAAATTACGTTTTTCCATCACAGAGAAAACAGAGATTGAGAGAGAGCTCTCGGGAGAACTTGTAAAATCACTAGGTTGTGAAAGGATCTAGTTTTATTACGTGCAAGCACTTGGAGAGGATGTTCTCCTTGTGCGTATAGTTTATATGTGGTTGATACGTGTTAATGGAGTGAGGTTCCATGTGATTTCAAGTCTCTTTTATCTTTAAGCTTTTCTGGGTTGCTTAGTTTGTCGTCAGTCTGTTACTCACAAGCAGAAATATCTTGAGTAACAACCTCACTAAGAACTGCTATTGTAAGGACCTTCAATTGGTATCAGAGCGGGTTCCCTTTTTCACTGATTTAGATGAAATACCCTGAACTTAAATATAGGGATTAAAATTAATCTAATACGTATTTAAGGGCCTAATGACGCCTAAGTAATATTGGTAAGGAAAATAAATCCAAAAGAAATGAAGAAATGCTTAAAAAGCGAAAAACGCTAAATAAGCGTTAAATAACCATAGGAGGTATGAGACCTCAGTTAGTGTATTATATGAATTATAAAGGCTTAATAAGGCCTAAATAATATATGGGAGCAACTTCCGAAGAAAACGGATCCAAAAATGTATTAAAACGCTAGTAGAGCTTTAGTGCACATTTTTTAAGAAAAACCGAAAATGTGACTTTAAGTGGTCAAACGAACCCGTTAAAAATTAAAAAAATATTCATCAAATGACAATAATTAAGCATTAACGAAAGCTTAATAACCCATAGAAATAAAGAACGAGAAAATTCCGGAAAACGGGCCCGATTAGTGAATAGTACCAAAACCGGGTAAACTAGCGAGCATTTTCTGTAAAAGATGAAAAACGCTCCAACTAGTAATACAGTAGGGAGACCGATTTTATTAAGTCAAATAACCCCCCCCCCCCCCACACACACACTTGTAACTAGCTAATTAATTAAAGAGCCAAAAAGCAAAAAGTACAAAAAGTAAAGGTATTTACTTTACCTCTCTCCTCTCATTCTCACATTTCTCCTCTCTCTCTCTCGCGTGGGTTTCTTCCTCACCCAGCCGACCTCCCCTCTTCTTCTCCCTATGTTGGCGATTTTGAAACTCCAAAGAAAACCCATGGCAGCTCACCTTCTCAAGCTTGCCCAAGCTTTATTAAAGCTCCAAATCAAAAACAAATTACATATTTGAACTCCCCTCATCATTCTCTACAATTCTATCTTTTCAAAATTCGAAAAGGAAGAACTTCATCTCCATGGGTTTTCCCATTCAAAGAGAAAATGGTACCAAAGTAAAGCTTGGAGTCTCCTCTCTCCATTAAGGTAAAAATCTACATGAAAAACTCATGTTTCCTTCATCTTCTTTTACAAACCGATTCCTACCCCTTGAAATACTCTACTTTCTCTCTCTCTCTCGTATAAGCCTAATTACAACCTTGCATGGTGGTGGAATCACCTTCTCAAACCAAGGGCTAAAACCCCTCCTAAAACACTTCAAAGGTAAACCCTAGAATTTGTGATTTGAACATTTCAATGCATTAGTGTTAATGTAAGATTAGTATGTTAATTACACTTATTTTGTGTATTGGGTGATGGGAATGGAGTTTGGCAACTCCATTCCCCATATAGCTGATTTGTGCAAGAAGAGAGAAAGAAGGGGATTGGAAAAGAAAAGAAGGAAATATAAGCTTAAGGTAAGAGCTCCTTCCTAATGTTAAATTCTAATGCATTAGAGTGATGGGAATGAGTAAACTATTAAAGAAACCCAATATTGTATTGTATTGTAGTTTGTGGAAGTTTGAGTGTTTATGAGCAAGTATTTGGATTATGCCTTGGAGCCAAATAATTGTGCATGTGTATTAGTATTGTGGATTGAGGAGTAAAGATGTATTGGTTGTTGTAGTTTGACGGAGTATTGGTGTATTGAGATAATGTTTTAAATGCCGGTAGGACCCTTGCGGGTGCGGCTAGAAAGGAATGACTTGGTGAAAAAGTGTGTATGAGGATAAGTAGAAATTGTAGGTGAACTATGGCAAAATTTGGTAGAAAATGTACATTTATGGATGACTTGGTGAAGGGGAAAACCAAGGTGTGTATTTGGGATAGTAAGGATGTTTAGTAATCATGGAATGGTAGTTGTAGTATAGGAATGAAAAGGAGTAAAATCTGTAGTAGGAAGTATTGAAATGTGTTGGAGAAACAAGGAGAATTAATGTGTAAGATTTAGCAAAATGAGTATTGTACTGAGTAAGGCTTTGGGTTGAGTGTATGCAAATGAGGCAATGAAAGAGCCATAGAAATAATGGGGAGAAGAAGGAGAAAATCTGTACATTTAGGAGAAAGCAAAAACTGTAATAGGGGTTGAAAAATTTAACAGTGAGTGGTTTTTGGTAACAGGTTTGGATAGAGGTGGATTAGACTAGTTTAAAGTGCGCTAATCAATGCTAAAATATGCTAGATTATATGTAAGAATAATGGGGAAGAGATTGGTAGAAATTTGGAGTTGAAAGATAGTAAAAAACTAGCACATATGTAAATACTGTAACTTGTCCAGTTTGCAAACAAGTACGCAAACCCGAACCCGTTAAAAAACTCGACAGATTGTAATTCAGAAGGAGTGGTCCGGGTTGCAAACTAGGACCTTAACTGGACCACCCCTAAAATACACCCGAGGAGTTTTTGCAAAGAATGGTCCGGGTTTGCAAACCAACCCCTTAAACCCGGACCACCCAAAATTTACACCCGAGAGTACTACAACTGCATGGTCCGGTTTGTAAACCCAACCCTAACCCGGACCACACTTAAATTCCACCCGAGACTGACCAAGCACTATGGTTCGGGTTTGTAAACCGGACACTACTAAATTCTTCCAGAATGTGTTTTAAAGCTATTCTAAGGTAGGGTAAGGATGGGTAATGATTGTATAAGATGATTAAGACATAATTAATAATGTTTAAAGGTCATTAAGGCCATGACAAGCTTAGAAAATAATTGTAAGTAAGTAACTTAGGTAAATGTTATTAAGTAACAAAGAGTTAGTAAGTATAAACTAGGAAAACTTTAGGAAAGTAATAAGTAAGGTTAATTATGGATAATTAACCATCCAACTGTATGTGTATGGATTCAAATAGTTGAACACCGAAGGGAGGTCGGTGAGTCCAAGTCAAATTTCTTTGCCCTGTATCCTAATCTGGTTACCCCGATTGTGTGCTTATTTGATCACCTAAATAAGATAAATGCATGATCGGACTATATTGCACTTCCTGTGCTTGACTTATGCTGTTCTCGATGTTTATTGTCTGAACACTAGTTTGATATGCATGGAAATATATGAAGATGGTGAAGTCACTGGTGGAACGCGAGCCATTAATTACGGTCCAAACCGTGTATAATTAAGGTTCTGGACCTAATCTACGCGGGAAGATGGCGACGTCTTTAACTACGGTTTTAAACCTAATCAAAGGCCCTTTTCCGTCCCGCGTGTCATTGACTTTACATTACGGTTACTGGTAAAACCGTAATCTAAAGTCCTTGGGCGCGCGCCCAAAGGCTTTAGATTACGGTTATTGTTATAACCGTCATCTAAAGTGTAATTTTTTTTTATTATTTTTTTTTACAAATCTACACAATTGCAACAGAGACAGAATTGTACAAGATACGCACAGAGGGCATCAGACCAACAAATGTGCAGAAACTGCGCAATTGAACCACCTGAATCAAATACCAACAACACAAATTCATTCTCTGCGCACAATTGCAACAGAGATAACATCTAATATACACCAGATCGAAAATCTGTTACAGAAATATTCAATTTCAAATTCATTCTCTGCGCACAATTGCATATTCAATCTGTTACAGAAATATTCAACAGAGATCAATTGCATATTCAATCTTTACACAATGCAACAGAAATATTCAATACAGCAGCTAGAATCTGTTACAGCCAGCAGCTGCAAATCATTACAAAAAATATAATCTGTTACAGCAGCAGCAACGCAGAATCAGAGGGCGCCAAAGGTACAGTGTACCTATACATGTAGAGACAGCTAGGATGACTCCGCAAGAAATAGCATAAAATAGAAGCGTAAAACAGTACAAAAACGGTGCAGAAAACTGTGAAAAACAAAATCCAATCATAGTAGCATCCGAGCTAGCTAGTCTACCACCCATTCTCAAAACATGGCTGAACATGCTCTCTTTGACATGCATAAGTCGTTTGGATGATAAGTCGAGAATTGGCAAAATGCTCTTTAATCTACAACAAGAAAGGAATGGAAAACATAATGAGATTAAGATAAAGACACAAAAAATCTGCCGAAAGAATTAAATACAAGACAACGTTCGTATTCCTTGTCTTTATCATTCTAAAACTTGGGAAGTACCCGCAGACTCTTTACATACCGCATCACGTAGTACCCGCAACTCCTAGAGTCCTTTTGGGTAGGGCACTAAATCACCAAATTCACAAATGTAAAAAATTGTACAAAGATAACAAGCACAAATGAAATACTGAATTACCAAACCTTGATGTAAGCGCGGTCAAATCACCAAACTCTCCCTGTGGGGTTTTTTTGTACACACTGTTACATATATTAACAAAAACGTTTAGCAATGAACAAGTACTTAATTTTGGTTCAAAAACTTACATACAATTAAATTGTAATAAAACTTACTCTTTGATTAAGTCTTCAGTGTTGAATTCTGTCCACTGCCCTAGTGGATCTAGAACGAGCAGAGTAGCGGTGGCACGCGCAGAATATAAACAAAGCCCAGTGGTGGCACAATGTCAAATACAAATGAACTGAGAAATGAAGGTAAAAAAGTTTAGCTAATTAGTAGTAATTTTATATCAGAACTCACGTTTGGTGAGACGGCATTAGAACGAATAATTTTTCTGTTGATCACAACATTGAAGCAATGAATCATGTAATCACAAAACCTCCCCGGGTCCCTAGTGACAGAGTCATACGAATAAATGCTCCGGGCACACCGCAGTAATGGAGGTCATGTCCTTCTCAGCACATCTCTCAAGCAGACATCTATATGAATCACATGTACTATAAAAAGTTAGCCAAGCAACTTCATAGTACTTTCTCTATGTTTACAGTATGAGAAAGAGCACTTACAATAGATAAGCTTTGAATAATGTTAATGTTCAGATAATCTCCACACTCAGCCTCTGATGTCCTCAAAGTTGATTGCCGTGATCATACTTCTTCGTAGTTAAACATCGACTTGGAAGCGTCATCATAAGTTGTTAGTTTAGATGACTTAACATGATTCTTGTCGTAGAGATTCATCTACTTGGCCCCCAAAACATTAACAAGTTTTTGTGGCAG
>CM041780.1:177589576-177726385 GCA_023374045.1 Limonium bicolor | reverse complement strand
GGGACTGATGAGAAGGGAAGAAATGGTACCAGGCCAGACGGCACTAGTGGAAAAAATATCAAAAAACACGGCCTATAAAAGGCGGTTTTAGCGAAAACCGTCTTAAATTAGCTATGTGCGCGCGCGAAGAGACTTTAAAAGACGGTTCTGTTAGAACCGTCTTTTAAAATACACTCTTAAAATACGGTTTACTTGAAATCGTCATTTAAAGTGTCGGCGAAGCACTTTTAAAAGACGGTTTACTTGAAACCGTCATTTAAAGCGCTAAACATATATATGTTATAAAAGCTTAGTAAATTAGTCTTTTTATAATAACATTATAATTATTATTGAAAAAAATATTTATTATTATATAATTTCATAATTAGCATTGTAACTTGGTTTTATTATATAATTTTATAATTAGCATTTATCATTTTACTAAATTAGTAGTTTAATAAGATAAACGAATTAGTCTTATTTACATATATGTGTTTGTTCATAAAGTAAACGAATTTGATGCAGTAGCCTAGTGGTAAGGGGTGCGAGTGTGGGATCGATTTTATCATGGGTCGCGGGTTCGAATCCAGACACCACCATAGATTACAAGTTAATCTTGGCAATGAGACTAGATTAAAAAAAAATTACGTTCAGGAGCTTTTAAAAGACGGTTCGAAAAAACCATCGCTTAATGTATCTTAAAAGACGGTTTTTGAACAGTCGCTTAAGACATATGACAAAAAATGACGGGCGTTTAAAAGACGGTTCAGAACCGTCGTTTTTGAACAGTTTCAACCGTGTTTTCTGCTTCCGTTCGCACCAATGCGGGACATATGGAGCATCGGCCGCTTCTCGCCGGATGGAAATAAGAACGCACAAAGGCACCCAGCTGTCTCCGGCCGGACGAAAGTAGAACTTAGGCAATACAAAAATGGCATGACCGATCGTCTGTGATCGGCCAAAGATGATAGGGGAGGGCAAAATCGTACTTATACATGTAAAGTATAGACTAATAAGCATAAGACCATGCCCAAAACTCTATAAATAGGGGTGTACCCCCATGGAATAGGACAAAACATTTGACAATCAAACTTATACTTGATTCCAGCAAAAGGCTTTCTCTCCCTCTCTTCCAACGAGACTCTATAATCAAGACAAGGTAACATAGGATAGTAAACCGAACCGAGTTATGTTTGAGATATAGCTTACAAGTTTCACCAAGAATTCTGGTATAAAATGAAGTTTAGAATAGACCTTGGTCTATTAGGAATTTTTAGGGATTTATTGGGTTAAATTTGGAGTTAGAATGAATTATATATGTATAATATATAGTTATTATGTTATCATTACATTTTGGATAACAAATGGGGTAGAAATGTAATAACCGAAAGTATATGGGCTAGGAATGATATTCATAACCTTTTGGTGTAATTTGGTGATTTTTAAAATAATATAAGAGGTTTAAATAAGAAATGTGTAAATATATAGTTTTAATGACATTAGATACTATATGTTATAAAAAGGGGTTAGATGGTAAATATAGAAAGTTAAAGGGTTGGAAAATAATTTAGAATAGACCCTAGGGTCTGTTCGGCAATATAGAATGTTTATAACTATATGTTATAATTATATTAAGGTTTAAGATGTTATAATATAAAGTATATGATATAAGTGTAACAATATAATAACATTTGGGGTTATTATGTAATTTCTGGAAGTATATGTGAAAATGATGAAAACCGACAGACTTATGTTCTTTTTGGTATTTTTATGACATGCTATAACTATAGGTTATAGATTGTATAATGATATAAATGTCATAATATATGTTATATAACTATAATGTAACATTATATAATTAATGAGGTGGTTTTGTAAATAAAAGGAAAATACTAGGGGCTGTTACGGTAATAACTAATATTTATAAAAGAAATTTATAATATGGTTTATAATGATATAAGTGTTATAACATTTATAATATGAAAATATTCATTAAGGAAGAATGAATATATATAAAGAAATACCATATAATAAATGGTCCCATAATTCATATATATATAAATATATGGTATGGAGTGAATTATATAGTATGGTTGAGTAACCATATAATATCATTAGTGGGATGATATAAAGTGGAGAAATATGATTATAGACATTAATTAAAGAATGTTCTAAGTTTTAATTAGTATATGAATTAAGATGGATTATATGGTTCAAGGTATTTAATGAGAAATATATATATGTATGTAAGCTTGGATAAGCTAACCTTTGAGAAATAAATATTAACGAGGGATGTATAATATATGATCGAGTATATACTTGCAATATAGTGTCAAACTATATAATATATAAGTGTATAACAATATACGTGCGATAAAGAATATATAAGTTTATTTAGATAATAAACGACAATATTCCCATACATGCAAAGATAACGTTTACGTAAATTAATCCCGAGCGACACCTGAAACCCGAGAGACGTTAGTTGTTAAACGACGAGGAATACACCGGAAAGGATTAGCTATGGAATACTAATACATAGCGTGATACATATTATCAGATTATTAGAGACTTTTCGAGGAGCATCAGGTTTAGCGTGATATACAATTACGCTAGCATATATTTCGATGAACGGTATGTTGCTTTTATGGCTTGATTGTCTCTGAGTATTTCCTCAGTTCAGACATGTGTGAAATCTGTGATAACATTAACTGTCCGCTTGTGTGAAATTAATATACATGATTTGTGTATTATTATTGCCTATACTATTGCTATTGTGCGATAGCAGTATTGTTCGTATATATGAACTTATATATAAAATGAACTATCGGTAATGTATGCTACCTTATATATTACTATATGAAACGTCAGAAAAAAAAAACGTGTAGTATAGGATAATAAGATATGTATTATCCCATACTTATATACTGAGCAATGGCCTGTTTAAAGCCGATCTCGTATGCTACATTCGAATGGTACGAATCACCTATAGACACTAGGTATAAGACCTAACAAGGCACACATTCGAAAGTTACACTGGATCCCGAGTTGTTACTTAGGATTTGATTAAGAAGACCTTAATCATCAGTGTTCAAAAATATTATAGAGATGGGGTTCGGAGAAAGCCTGGGGTGATGCCCTTGGTGCGCGCTGTGATTACAAAAACGATGCTAGGATGTCCGCGTACGGGTCGGTAAGTATCAACAGAAATTCCCGCTAACTATAAAGGTTCGTTGGTCAGAGACTCTACTGCTGGAGTGGCTACTGCCGTGGGTGACCCGCCTTAGATAGGGGTATGGAGTAGAGACGCGTCAGTTTAACGAGACGTCGTCAATAGGCATAAGATTACATGAATAATTTATGAACAGCCGTAGAGCTCATATATTGGGCGAACATTACTTAGGCTTATAAGCCGACACGAGAATAAATATATGTTTATAACTCTCGTACTTCCGCCTCATTGTTTTGTATGCCTATTCTATGTTATATGTGTTGTATAAAATGCATGTATGTATGGTTGTTTATTGCATGATTACTACCGCTGTTTTATTTACAGTTATTTATGTAAACGGTATTGCATGAAAAAATGACTGCATGCTCTCGACCAATTAACTGGTGGTCTGAGGGGGCATGATAGTCATAGGGTAACATACTCAGCAGGGGATGATTCCATACAACAAAATTTTTTTAGGAGATTAGCTGTAAACGACATGGAGACTTGAAACGTAGAGTAGTGGTATACTTTGAGATCTCCTTGTACTTTATTTTGGACTCGGGTCTTGTAAACCGAGGTGTATATATTCTTAAACGCTCACGTGTACGGACTTATGTACGGGATTTACTATGTTGCATTACTTTTAGATTATTAAACTGCTATCTATCTCTCGTAGTCACTGCGGGAAATCGTTTCGTAATGTGATTATCTTTTAATGTGTTGTTACTCGTATGGGCGAGTGACAACAGTGACACCATAGTTCTATAGTCTTTCATTACCGCTGTGATTTAGTTATTAAGTATGACGATTAGACGATAATTAGGAGCCACATTAGTAGGGGTGTTACAGGGGTGTTTTAATCAAAGCTGTGTTGTAGGCTCTTCCTGCATATGTTATGAATATTGTTAAACTTCCAACCTCGATTGTTAAGGATATTAATAGGATGTTGGCTAGATTTTGGTGGTCTGGGACCATAGTGAAACGAGGGATGGATTGGTTGAAATGACAATATCTATGTCAAAGTTGTCGCCAAGGAGGTCTTGGTTTTAGAGATCTGGCCCGTTCTAATGATGCACTACTAAGTAAACAGTCTTTGAGGCTTATAACTGAGCCTAACTCACTTATGGCCCAGTTGCTTAAGGCAAGATATTACCCTAATTCTGATTATCTTAATTCCAACTTAGGTAGCAGTCCAAGTTTAGTGTGGAAGGCTTTATGGGGTGTTAAAAACATTGTTGCTAGAGGTGTTTTTAAATCTGTTGGTGATGGTAAAACAATAAGGTACCTACCTCTTGAGCGCAGCGGAATATATGGATCGTTTCTTGTTGTTGTCAACCGAATGTCTTCCTTTGACAGCAACTGTTGAATCCTTCGCGTCTACCAGGTGGAGGAGACCACAGCAGCACTCCCCACACTATCCACGACCTAAGAACCCTAACACGCTCTCTGTGTATTCTGTGGGAACTAGGGTTTCTGTATATTGTCTCTCTGGAAACTAATTCCAGAGTCTCTATATATAATAATAACAGAAAGAGATAAGAATAACAAATATTCTTATCAATATTATTTGACGTTGGTTGTAACTAATATTTAACAAATAAATATTATCTTTTATTTATTACTTAAATAAATATAACCAACATCTCCCACTCAACCAAAGGTCAAATACTCGAGAGCTTTCGTGTTTCATACAGGCAAATAGGCCGTGCGACCTGGCAACACACCTGCAATGTGGATAACTCCAAACCAAACCTCTCAGGCCAGAATGAAGCATCCAAAAAAAAGTTGCCAGCACCTCAAGTCCAATTTCTGTTCGACTAATCCAAACTCAACCCAGATCCTTCAACATATGGATGAGCAGGATACTGTGACCAATCACTATAACTACTAAAGTTACTGGCGCCAGCAATTGTCACTTCAGTCTGAACTACTCTTGTAAACTTTTCCTTTTACTTGGCATCGTATCTTAATGGCAATAACCGCTTTCCCAGAAGGTTACACTAAAACCGTAAAAATCATGGAATCTTGGTAATCCTTCCAAAGTAGCAGCATCATTACCACTATTACAACCCAAGTCAAAAGGTCAAAAGGTGCAAATAACAAACATTGACTCACACAGCGAAGGAGCAAGGATCAATCCATACGCTTCAATGAGGTCGCTAGCACGTACCGTATGAAAGTACGTTGTGGGGAGTTCTCTTACATAGAGGATGTCAACTCCCACCCACACGAGTCTAAAAGGTTCACATAGACACCTCCCACTCGGCTAAAAATGAACTTACATGGGTACAGGAACCTTTATTAAATATCCCATGTGGATTAACCAATAACCCTTTTAATATAGACTACAAAAGTCTCCCACTAACTTTGAGTCACTAAGACAAAGTTAGCATTACTTCATGATAACATATATCCAATGAAGCTGGCTACTTGTGTGAGAAAGTATGCCTTATAGTTCATTGACATCAATACACAACATGATATTTTGACAAACAAAATATTGAAGAGAATAAGCATTCTTATATCCAACAAGGTAAAATTACCGTGGCCATAGCATAACACATAGTTTGCTGTGCTCTAAAAGAAAAAAAACTTTTGACAACTTCCAGTGTTCAGGGTCTGGATTTGTATAGAAACGACTAACAATTCCAACTACATAACAGATATCCAGCCTGGTGTACAACATTGCATACATTAAGCTACCAACATCACTGAAATATGGTACATTATTCATATAGGCTACTTCTTTTGAGCTAGGTCCATACCGCACTAAGCATAAATCTTTTTGGTTAGGAGAGTCATTGGGTATACAATCACTAAGATGGTATATTTTCAAAATATTATTAAGGTAAGGTAATTTTCTTGAGACAAACCCAAGATCTTTATCTTCCTATTTCTTAATATTTTGACTTCCAGTACATAACTGGCTTCACCCTTATCCTTCATGTCAAACTTGGATATCAAACTAGCTTTCGTAGTAGAAACTAGATCCAAGTTGTCACTGGCTATTAGGATGTCATCTACATACAAAGTTAGAATGACAAATCCTTTGTATGTATAACTTATATACATACAATGGTCTTCATTTATAATGGAAAACTTGTCCTTGACCATTGCCTCATGGAATCTAATATTCCATTGTCTGGATGCCTGCTTAAGACCATAGATGGATCTATGAAGACGACATACCTTCTTCTCTTGACCCTTAACCTCAAACCCATGAGGCTGGTCCATATATATCTCCTCCTCAAGATTTCCATTGAGGAAAGCAGTCTTTACATCCATCTGATGTAATTCTAAGTCCAGACGGGCAACAATAGCCAAAAATAGTCGGATGGACCCAAATCTCACTGCAAGTGAGAATGTCTCATCATTATCGACTCATTCCTTTTGAGTATAACCTCTTACCAAATAAAAGATCACCCAAGTTCCAAACTTGGTTATTGTTCTTGGACACTAACTCTTCTTCCATTGCTTTTATCCATTCAGATCCATAAAACCTGAGACAGCGTCTCTAAAAGTCATAGGCTCATGTCAATTGCGTTCCTCCTCCTGAACTTGAGGATTCAAAAGAACATCTTCAACAACCATATCATTCTGATTACTTAAATCTGGTTGTTGATTAGGATCATCTAGTTCATAGAACTCTTGATCCCTAGTTGCTCCATAAATGGATGAATAATCATTTACCAAGAATGTGGCATCACGAGAATCAGTCTCATTCTTCTCCCAATTAACTTTGAGAGTTAATTTATTCTCTACTTCATTCACGTAACAAATTCGTGTGAAGTTACCAATGAATGTGATAAAACATCAAGCACCAAGCTTGACAATCATACTCATTAGGCCACAAATATTTGAATGAATTAGCTGCAATGGTTGAGTAGTCCTTTCCTCTATAGAAAATGGTTTCCTAGTAGATTTTCAGCTAAACAATGCTCACACTTAGCGAGTTATAGCTTCTTGAGTTCCACAAGGAGCTCTTCTCTTGCTAGTCTATTCAACCGATCAATACCAATATGACCAAGTCTAGCATGCCAAAGGTCTGAATCATCAGAATTAATAACATAATTGAATGAATAAGATTACTTAAACCAAATTTGGCATTAAATACTACGAAACCATTCAATAAAGAGTTATTACTGAAAAATGTACCAACATCAACAACTAAAGTCGATCCTTCAAAACAAATTTGAAGCCTAACCTAAGAAGAGATGGAAAAGAGACTAAATTTCGCCTTATTTCAGGGGCATACAAGTCATTATGTAAATACAAAGATTGACCACTATGCAAAACTAATCTGCAGGTTCCAATCTTATGCACATCAATGCTGGTATCCTTCCCCATGTAAATATTTTGGCTTCCTCTTCTAGGAATCCGGCGAAACTCTACAAAAGATGTTCGATCCCAAGTCACGTGCTTGTTGTTGCTGTGTCTACAGTCCACATAGAACATGTATTAGTTAACACATAACATGAAGCAACAAACAAGAGGAAAGGTATGAACACCAAGTAAATACCTCAAGCTCTGGGCAATCTTTAATAAAGTGCCCTGATTTTCTACAATTGTAGCAAACACCTTTAGACTTGCCTCTAGCACCACCAGCTTTTGGCTGGTTCTTTGGATCTTTACCACCATTGGTCTTGCCTCCCTTCCTTTTCTTCCACTGCCCTTTCTTAAAGTCACTGTTACCAGTGTTCCCTCTTTTATGCCTATGATTCTTATGACCTCTGTCAGAATCAATAGCATACACCTCATTAGCTGGTTTTTCACAGAGTAACCTATCCTCTTCCAACTCGAGATGATGAGCAACATCATCAAAGGTGCGGATGTTATCATCATGGGTTAAAGTCTGCTTCAGAGAATCCCACTCAACACTCCGAGGGAGAGATCTGATCAAAGCTTGAACTTGCTGCTCATCAGACAACTCATGTCCTGCAGCCTTAAGCTCATTAACCATATTAGACATGGCAGTAATATGTTCAGCCATAGTCTTATCAGACCTCTTTTTGTAGCTATCAAGACGCATTTGCAATTGTCTTCTACGAGTAACAGTGCTTCCTCCAAAGTTCCGCTTGACTGCTTCCCACTCCATTAGCAGTTTGATGGGTTTCGAAGCGCAGCATCAAGTCACTTCTCATACTACTTAAAAGTATGATCCGGGTAGTGCGACTCTTCTTCTTCCAGGCATTATAGGTTTCTAGCTCCCTACGTGCCTAGGCGGAGTGTCCCTCAGCAGACGGAGCCTCCATGACTTGTAGAGTTGCATCCAAAAGTTCTTGGTCTTCCAAGACATACTGAACTTTACGACTCCACGTGTCATAATTTCGTTCAGTTAGTTTTTCACCCTTGTTAAGATCTGCTACTATACTCTTGATACAACATCCATCTTACAAAAAATGATGTCATTAGTTGTTGTGTCTTACACGTGTACATAACACTACTCGTTTATAGTATTATTAAAATATTTATCAAAGTATAAGAAACAAAAATATGCTCCGCGCATACAATCAATTTCAGTACTTAGACTTACAAATTAACATACCATAAACACGCAACAAATGCATTTATAATTTCAAAACAAATTTGAAATTATGACGGTTCCCATTATCAATGAAAAACAAATTTCCAGTATTATTGTTCCATTAATAAATTCCTACGAAAAGAATTATTTAATTAATTAGTGTCTACTAAAGACAATCTAGACAAACTAGATTAATTGAAATTATATGAACAACTAATGTTCAAGTGATTAAATTATTTGATGTCTACTAAAGACAATCTAGACAAACTAGATTAATTTAAATTATTTTGAACAACTTATGTTCAATTCTAATTAATAAAATTATTATTCATATCATAATAGAATAACAATTACTAAAAACATGGAACAATAATATTCGTCACAAAAACGAACAATAATATTAATCTTACAACTGTAAGAATTAATGTTACAAAAACATTTTAACAACCTTTATATGTTACGAAAACATATATTTATGGTATTATATAAATTATTATGTAACTTATACATATCCTCATTAGATTCGATATAATTACGCGTTAGAATTTAACCAAATATATAGTATTGAAATCGCTCACGAAGAGAATAGATATGTCGCGTAATTAATAACCTTATTATCGATGGTAATATAATAAATCTCAAAATATAGAAACAAATCCAACTTTGAGAAACTAGGAAACAAATTGGTCGTTTTTAATCCACTTCTTTTATGTAATGGAATATAACCAAATAAAAAATATAGATAACAAATATCTAAAAAACAATTATATCCTTACCCAAGTTAAGGGAAACAAATTCCATTATTAGTTTAAAATATAAACGACATATATTACCAAATAGATTAAGGTAAATTAACATAAACACAAAATTATTTGAATATCACGAAGAATCCTCTAAATCTATTTCGGATGAGCACCATAGGATGTGGATAGCCACTTCAACAGAATTTATATAAAAAATTTCAAGATTAATAGGCCGACTAACAACCAAATTCGTATTCTTCCGAGACGAGAAGATCTCAGCTAATAACCGACTCACATCTTATACTTATATAAGCAAGAACTGATTTTTTTTTTTAATAATTAGAACAGCCACATAAGCCTTCCTTTTTTTTCTAATTAATTAAAAAAACACAAACGAACTGGCAATATGCGATCAAGCGCGATTCAAGGTAAATCCACACAATTACATTACTATGCCCATTCACCGGTTTGAGGTTTTGAGTCTATTGGGCGTTCTCTCGGGAGTAATCGAACAAAAAAACGAATAATCAATACTGAATGCCGACCACCATAAATTAACTTAACGTGCTCACTACCACAAAATCACAAAGAATTTGAGTAACAACCTACCTCCTTAAGTTAATATTTTAATAAGGATTCAAGAACCCTTTTTTTTAATAAGCCGTAATGGAATTGCTCTGGGTTTCTTTTATGTTAACTTGTTTACACAAAACAATTTGAATATAAGATGCGGCAGTCATAAACTAATCACACCAAACGAAAGATTCAACCTTTTTTTTACCCCCTTCTAAACTACGGGGAAATCACCTAAAAGAGACGGGACTATCACGGTCTACATACTTGATCAGAAAATTTTATTTATGAGCAGACTGCCAATCGAATTATGGTGAAATAAAAAACCTAAACCGTGTGGAAAAATTTTAATCTGCATCGACAACCAACGAACAATCTAGAACCAATCTGGCTCTGAACCACTGTTACAAAATAATCGATTAGGTACCTACCTCTTGACGCAGCGGAATAAATATGGATCGTTCTCTTTGTTCGTTGTCAACCGAATAGTCTTCCTTTGACAGTAACTGTTGAATCCTTCGCGTCTACCAGGTGGAGGAGACCACAGCAGCACTCCCCACACTATCCACGACCTAAGAACCCTAACACGGTTCTTCGCGTCTACCAGGTGGAGGAGACCACAGCAGCACTCCCCACACTATCCACGACCTAAGAACCCTAACACGGTTCTCTCTGTGTATTCTGTGGGAACTAGGGTTTCTGTATATTGACTCTCTCTGGAAACTAATTTCAGAGTCTCTATATATAATAATAACAGAAAGAGATAAGAATAACAAATATTCTTATCAATATTATTTGACGTTGGTTGTAACTAATATTTAACAAATAAATATTATCTTTTATTTATTACTTAAATAAATATAACCAACAACATTGTTGCTAGAGGTGTTTTTAAATCTGTTGGTGATGGTAAAACAATAAGGTTAACCGTTCGATGGATACAAGGAAAAATTGGAGGATAACCATATTTATGGTAGTTACCTAACGAGGTTAAGATTGATGGGAAGGTTTCAATGTTAATAGACCAGGGCTGAAGTACATGGAAGGAAAGTGTTGTAAGGAACTGGTTCCACCAGTCAAGTGCAAATTTAATTCTTTCAATGCCAATATCCCCTAATATTGTTGATTCTTGGTATTGGGTCTGTCTAAAACGAGCAAATTTAGTGTTAGATCATCCTATTATTCTATTAACAATATGGGTACAAAACATGAAGCAACAATTTTAGGAAGAAATTGTCTAGGTGTTGTAGTTTGTAGAGTTTGGAAATGTGATGTGTCTCCACGAGTTAAATATTTTTACTTGGAAAGTATTGCACAGTATTCCTTGTTGCATGAATATTCATAGAAGATGTGGAGATGGATTTCCACCGTACTGTATGTGTGAGGAATTGGATACTCTGTTACATGCTTTGATGTTATGTCATGAGTCACAAAAACTATGGGAATTGACAAATATTACTCCACCTCATCTAGTACACAATGATATGGGGCTGTATGATTGGCTCATTTATGCATACTTAACATACGCGCTTACTAATTTGTGTGATCTTATTTTGGTTCAATGGAAAATATGGTTTGCTATTTGTCAGGTGCGGGGTGGAAGAGTGGGAAGCATGTTGTTGGGTTGGTTCCAGGTGAACTCTTTCTTTCACACAGCTGCAAGGAGTGGAAGGGGAAGAGCTTAGGCGATGAGCATGGTGAAGTCACAAATAGTTTTTCTTGACGGAAGCTATTTCCCTGATGGACGTTATGGAGTTGGCATGATTCTGCAAGGGAAGGATAGGAAAGGTGGAGGTTGTCGGTTATGAAGGTGGAAGAGGTTGGAGCTTAATGACAATGGTGGAAGCTAAGGCTTTTAAGTATACGCTTGATCGGATCTTATAACTTAGGATATTGCAAGTTGTTTTTGCATCAGACTGTAAACATGTTATTGATTATGTTAATGGGCTAGGAAAGGCAGATGATGATGTAGCTTATGTTTTGAATCAAATTCTCTCAGATAGTTTAGTATTGCAGGAGTAGAAGTTTGTTTTTGTTAGTAGAAGTGAGAATATCGGTGCTCACTTCATGGCAAGGAGAGGACTCAAATGCCAGTTGGATGATTGTTGTTTTTGGATGGAGGATGACATTCCTAATGATGTACTTAACTTATATTCTTAACTAATGACAGTTTACTCTTTCTTTCAAAAAGCGATTGCCCTTAGGCTCTGTTCGGCATGGCTTTTTTGTGGTTGTTTTGTAACTGTGTTTGATCTGGTTGTTTTACAGCGTTTTGCTAGGTTGTTTTGTACTTTATATATATATGGTTGTTTTGAAAATGATGTTTGGCAGTGTGGTTGTTTCGTCCGGTGTTTTTGAATAAATTAGTTAAGTTAGTTACATGCAGTACGTTACCGACTTCTGTGATACGATTACAAATTTTATATTACATTTTAAAACAATTTATTGTTAAGTTGTACATAAAGAAATTACTAACAAATATACAAATTAATATATACATAATTTATTAACTAGGAAGACAACAAATTTTTATTACAATCAATTTTTGTTAACATTTTTATTAAGGTCTATACAAATATTTTTACTATTATCAACCACAATTCTATCAATGGATAACAACAATTACAACCATACATGATTTTAACACACCAGACTACTTGTTCATATTTGAACAAAGAAAAATATAACAATTAATTAGTGAATTTTATTAATGTTTACATCATACAAAAAAATAAATAATTTATTTGTTAAAAAATATGGCCTATATATTACTATATGTACATATAATTAAATATTGAGGTTTTTGTACCTTATTTTTAATAAAATGAAATACTACCATTACAATTTGGTGTTGGTAAATAATTTGTAAAAACTACTAATGATATTTTTATAAAAACAAATAATAAGTGAATTTTTTTAAAATTAGTTAATTTTTTAATATCAATCGCTACAATTTCACAACCCTAACTTGTAAACAATAATATGCACGATATTCATTTTCTTCATTTAGTGCTGGTTGTTTTGTGCTGGTATATTTATGAGTGTTTTGAGAACTATTATTTAATAGTGTGATTGTTTGATATTTTATCAAAAATAAGAACTCAAGACATACACATATAACATAAAACATCCAGCAAATCTAACTAGCCTTAGGACCCGTTCGAAGTTTCTGTCGAAACGCAGCAAAGTTGTGAAAACATAAAGCTTCCTCTGGTTATCCTATATCAGTTTAACATGTGTGCATGAGTAATTTTTAACCAATAAAAAATAAACAAGTGTCTTCTACTTTTTCCAGAAATGAGATTAAGGTAGGAATCGTGTGGAATGAACGGGACCTAATATATACAACCAACAAGTCTTTAATCGTATATTATCCGATATCAGACAAACCCAATTATTTTAAATTTAGAGGTCATTTTTGAATTTTGAAAAATTAACGTTGCAAATGTATAAAACTTCAATGTTATTTACCCACAAGAAATAACAATCCCGACATTTATTTAAATCTCCTGAATCTCCGCTCACATAAAACAAACGCAATCACATAAACACACAGGAAGAACAACAAAGCGCAGAGAAAGACTCAAACCTCACATCACTCTCACAAGTCACAACCCCGCTCCTCCTTCTTCCTCCGCCAAGCAGCGAAGATGAAGGCCTCGCTGAAATTCAGAGAAGACGAAAAGAAACCCTTATTCCGAGCCAAAGTTCCACTGAACATCCTTGGCATGCCATTTCAGTCCGGTCTAGTAGCCGGAGACTCAAAGGAACTCGCCCTCAGCCTCGGCACCTTATTCGAATCAGGTCCGGCTCTCCGCTTCTCTTACCGCCCCAACAATCCTTCCAATCCGTTCTCACTCGTCCTCAAGACTGGAATCGGTGCTTTCGGATCCCCAATTGACGCCCCGATGACCATGAGCGCCGAATTCAACCTCCTCAACAACGGTTCCGGGTCATCTTCAAACCCTAGCTTCTTTCTCCACTTCAAACCAAGGTTCGGTGACCTTTCAATTCGAAAATCTCAGTCGTCCTCCGCTTTCTCTCACCACCGCGATTCCACTTCCTCTTCCGCCCTCACCGCCACGAAACGTGGGGGTGGGAATGGGTCGTCTGACGATGATGACGGATCGATTGAATCGCCTGTGATGGTCAACGGGGATTATTTGTCTGGAATCGATGCGTTGAACGGTCCTAAGTTGACGGCTTTAGCGTCCAGATCAACCTCGTCCGTGGCGGCGGCCATCGAGAGTGCCTTGGCGGGGATGGAGCTTGGGGCGAGGACATTGCTACCGATCAGGAATGGTGCGGTGGTCAAGCTCCGATGGGGTGTGAGGTTTCCGGAGGAGTTCAAGAGTGTCTTCGCCAGCGGGAACAAGGATAACCGTGGGATGATGCGGTTGGGGAGTCCGACTGGTTGGGGGATTCCACTCCTGGTGATGAACAAGATCGGGATTGAGCATGCAGCGAGGGATGACGGGAAGTGTAATCGGGGTAAGGTGGTAATGGGCGGCGCTGGGGGTGTTGATTTGGTGGATAACTTCTTTACGGTAAGGAAACACTTGGAGGGATTGCAGTCTGATAGTGGGAGGATGAGACAGGCATTGGAGGAATTGAGAGCGGAGATTGTGAACAGTAGAGGGAGTGGTGGTGGCTGTGGTAACGCGGCGGGGAAGTTTCAGGGCGGTGGTGGAGAGTGGGGAAGTGGAATGGGAGGCAGGAAGGATGGGGAAGGAGGTGGAGATAATGCTAGTGAGGAGCTGAAGAAGGGTTTGATTGGTGCTTAGAAGAGTTTTTTCTTTTTGGAATTGTAGGCAATTTAGTTTGAGATCTTTAGTTATTGATTAATGGGTTTTCTTCTTGGATTTGTATAAAGGTTAAGAAGTGTGAGTTTGCTTTAATGGTGGAAGTTATTGCTCCTAAGAATGGCTATGTCATTTTCTTTTTGTGGTTTTGGTTTCAACTGGGGACATGTGTATCCTTTTCTGTTGGTACTCTGTATAAAGTTTTGCTGGCAATATTTGAGCGTTTGCGAATTGGCCTTCAAGATCATTTTCCACGCATTTAGAAGAAATCATATTTGAGGATCAGGAACGCAAATTTGTGTGACAACTCTGGATTTAAGCAATGAAACGTGGGCTTAATTTGGGCTAAAATATCCCAGCAAGGCTTCTGGGCTTTTGGACGATGAGTAAAGTGTACCTTCATGTTTTCCTTAAAGAAATGAACAACTCCCGGATCTCGTTCATTATTTACGGTATTTTGGCGCGGTTTGTTATGGAAACGGACTACTGCAGCCCAAAACGACAAATCCAAAAGCATTTTGAAACGACAGAAACAGGACAAATTAATCTTCTAGTGCTTCACTTTTTTTTGGTAGGCAAAGTGGGAGCGGGAAAAGTTTTCTGAGCCATTTTCTCCGTCATTGACGGGTTGAACATAGACCGTTCACAAATACGCCGGCAGTGGTGGTGAGGGGTTGTGATGTGACGTGAATATATAGGAAAAATCTATGAAAAGCTTTTGTGAATCTCCATTTTCAGATGCAGTATTTTGTTTTATTACTCTTTTTCTGAGATAATTATTATGTTATAATAAAATGATTATCAATACATTATAAATAATGTATAGAAAAAGTAAATGTATATTTTTCAATAGAACCTATGAGTTACTTTTTTATTTTTTCTTTAAGTCTCAGTATCTAATAAATTTTATTTAAAAGGATAATATATATTATAATTAAGTAAGATAATGTTGACAATTTGGTAATTTAACTAAAAAGAAATTTTTAATTTTTTTTATTTGTAGTCTAAAAGAACTAAGTTTTGAATTTAAAACTTATTTATACAAGTGAAGTTGAGAAAACTACAAAAACTACTAATAAACTACAATAAATCTTAAATTGAATTTGAGCTAAAAAAATAGTAAGAGCATAAATATCCATAAATTATAGGAAAAACTATATTTAGATAGTGATTGTTTAATGAATCTTAGCATTGTGAAATCAAGTAATGTTACTTTTGGCATAGATTCGAATCTTGAATTTGTGTGTACCAATGATGAAAAAAAAAGCTAAGTACAATTGAGCCCTAAAAATAACATAAGTTTTGCATACCTAAAGATTGAGGAACTAGTGAACCGCATAATTTCTAAGTCAGTTTATAATTTTGTAAGTCAAATATTCAAGGTTTATCTTATGTTTGAGGTTTAGGGTATTTTTTGGTGATTCATTTGTATACGCTTATAATGTTACATTTTGTCGGCATGTTTTCTTTGAAGTCAAGGATTACAAGATAATTTATAAACATTTTTACTGATGATCATGAACATTTACACAACCTAATATAATTGTTTTCATCATTGTTATAGAAAAGATGACATTAACTGATATAAACGTTTGAAAACGATAAACTTAGTTGTTGGATCCAATTTTCATATTCATTAACCTTGATTCTTACGTGTCCAGTATAACTTATATATGTTTACATTGATGCTTAGAAAAATGTACACTACCTTCTATAATCATTTTCATCACTATTATAGAAAAGATGACACTAACTAATATATATATATATATATATATATATCTTTTCTTTTGGTCGTTCTTATTGAATCTTAGTTGGTAAAACTATTTTCTTAACATTTTCAGTTTACAAAGCTTGTCTGATTGATAAACCCAAAGCTATAAAACTTTTGGAAATGATAAACAAAGTAGTTAAACTAGATTTTATGTATTCGTCAACCTTAGTTTTTACGTATTCACGATAACTTATAATTGTTTCCACCGATGATTTAAAACATGTACACAACCTTCTATAATTGTTTCTATCACTATTATAGAAAAATATGACACTAACTGTTATATATCCCTTTTTAAGCACTCTTATCATGGTGTATAATATTATTTTCTTAGCATTTATTAGTTTACAGAGCTCGACTAATTGATGGTTATAAACATTTGGAAACGATAAACTGAGTTTTTGGAGTTGTTTTTGCCTATTCATTAACCTTGGTTTTTACGTATCCACGATAATTTATAAACGTTTCCACTGATTGATAGAAACATGTACACAACCTTGTATAATTGTTCCTATCACTATATTTTAAAATGATGATACTAACTGTTATATATATTTTTCTTTGGCCTTTCTTATCTTGTCACTGTATATAAGGATATTTTGTTACCATTTATCAGTTATAGAGCTTGACTGAATGATAAACGTGAAGGTTATTAATGTTTAAAAATGATAAATGTTTACATTAATGATTATAAATATGTACACAACCTTCTATAATCGTTTTCATCACTATTTTAAATATGGTGACATTAACTACTATATATTTTTCATTTGGTCGTTCTTATCATATTATAGTGTATAGAAATCATAATGTATACTCATGTTTCCATATATATAAACAAAAAATATCATTAGATTAAGAAAATTTTATTTAATAAATATATATACACTCATTTTATATTAATTTAATTTAGCATGATTAGGACATGTATATTTAAGTTGATACATGTTCCGTTTTTTCCATATATTTATAAATGATCGATATTATAAGATTAAGAAAATATTATACATGTATAGATATATAATTATTTTTATCTTGATACATTATTCTATAAGTATTATAAACATTTAAATTATTAAGATATTATAGAAAATAAAAAATAACATGCATATAAACATATACATTGTTGTTGAATGACGTTAAAAAAAAAAAAAAAAAACTTCCGTCAGGGACGTATTCTTGGTGGCCGTCACCAAATCCTCACCCAAGTGGGAGGGAGGAGTGGCGCTGCGCTCCACCTTATTATTGTTCCCAATACGACAGAAATAGGACAGGGTTAGTTTAGTGGTAAATCATATCTCTGCCTCCAATCAAAATGTTACGGTAATCTCTTACTCATCCTACTCTATCCATATTAGTATGTAAGTGTCACGAATATTTATGAGCAAGCAGCTGTGCGGTGCGGTGTCGCAGGCACCCAATGCCCATCTGGACACTGTCCGTAGGTACAAGGTGTAATGTCGAGGGCCTACGAGCCTCGTGCACCTTAGGGCATGCAGACACTATCTTAGGCACTAGCACAAGGTATACCAATTTAATTTTCAATCACATGCATCTAGACAAGGCCAACGACAAGGCATGTCACAGCTGTCAAGCTGCTTGCCCATAAATATTCATGACAGTAAGTCGGTTTCATGTTGCCGTAACAGTCCGGTTATGGCCATCTAAGAAGCTTTGCGTTGATTTACTAACCCGTTCTGAATGTAGATGAAAACACTGGGACCCACACAAGATTAAGCTTTCAGAAGAAACGCTACTTTTACTAGCGTTCGATCAATTTGTAGAATTCATCTCTCACGTTAGATGAGTGGGGTCCACAACTAGTAAGCTCCTGACACAAGTAATCTCTATGCTGAGAACGGAGCCTAAATGATATTGTTATCTGAGCTAACAAAATTGTTTAGTTGCTACAGGGCGATTGGGGTGGGGTAGAGCGGGCTAGTTTTTGGTGAGAGGATAGTTTGAAAGGTGTCTTTGAACTTATCCGGAGCGATCTCCATAGCGATCTCCATATGATACTCCAGTTTAAATGAAATAAAGTTCTGTTTTAATAAAAAAAAGAGGAAAGTTACAGGATTTAAGTTTATAATTAACAATATATAATTGTTGTTTTCGTAATTCAACTTTAAACATGTTTAAATGTTATCTAAAATTGATAAAATTTTATATAGACGATGTTAAAGTATTATATTTTGATCAAATATTAAAGTTGAAGTTTTTAACTTCATGTGTAATATGTGGGACCCAATAAACATGATATTACATATTAAAATCAAATAATATACTCCAATAGTAAACAGGACATCCAAACATTAAAAGTCAAAAAAAGAGAAAATTCACGATATACCCCTGTTTTCTTTCGTAATTCACAATATACCCCTATAATTTTAGTAATTTAACTTTAAATATGCTTAAATGTTATCTAAAATTGATGAAACTTTACATGGACGATGCTAAAGTGTTATATTTTGGTTCAATATCAAATTTGAAGCTTTTTAAGCTCACATGTGACCAGTGGGACCCAATGAATATGTGACTGTTCATTAGGTCCCACAGGTCAAATGTGAGCTTAAAAAACTTCAAATTTGATATTGGACCAAAATATAACACTTTAGCATTGTTCATGTAAAGTTTCATCAATTTTGGACAACATTTAAACATATTTAAAATTAAATTACTAAAATCACAGGGATATATTGTTAATTACGAAAGAAAACATGAGTATCTCGTGAATTTTCCAAAAAAAAAAAAATTGATTCCAACAGTAGACAATATTAGCCCGAACACTAGAGCTGGTCCACACTGCAATAGGACAATCTTGCTTTTAGGTGCGTATTGTCCCTGCTGAGATGGATCTGTATTTGTGAGTATTGCCCGAAACCAAGTCAAGGACATCATTGAGGACTGCGGTTTATCGGATTTAGGATACAAGGGTTCCAGTTTTACATTCACAAATAAGACTCCGAATTCCCGCCATTCCAAGTCCAGGCTTGATCGCTTTTTGTGTAACTCAGCATGGCACGCCCACTTCCCGGATGCTCAGAATATTCATCTCTCATGGGGTTGGTCCGATCATAAACCCATCATATTACACCTCTGCCCACGAGTTCGTATGGGTCGTAAGCCTTTTCGGTTTGAGAATTGTTGGGCCTCTCACCCGCAATGCAAGACAATTGTTCAGCAGGTTTGTCATGACCCTTCCCCGGGTTCGACTTACCTCACCAAGGTATCACAGTGTGGTCGCCGTTTGCGCCACTGGGGCTCTCAGCAATTCTGGCGTGAAAAGCGTCGTATCACCTCTATCGAGCAGCAGTTGCAATCTCTTGAATCGGCCTCACCGACCCCAGCCAACACGGCCCAGTGGAACCATCTTACACGATCTTTGGACGATCTTTTGCTACAGGATGAAATTCGGTTACAGCAACGTTCTCGGCAAGATTGGTTACAGGCAGGTGATCAGAATTCAGCGTTTTTCCATTCTCGAATTACTACGCGGGCTCGCGTGAATACAATCATGTCTTTGTCTTCCGGTTTGGACCCTCCTGAGTCCTCTTGGCATGGGATAGAATCTGTTGCCCGTTCCTATTTCGTTAATCTTTTTGCCACCACCACCCCCGAGCCAAACCCCCACCTCCTTTCATGTGTTGAAGGCCGGGTGCCTATTCCACAGTCTCACTCCATGGCCTTGCCTTATACTAGGGAGGAGGTGGTTACCGCTTTTAAGCAAATGAGTTCTTCGAGAGCCCCTGGACCGGATGGGATTAATGGGGTTTTCCTGCACACCTTTTGGCCCGACATAAGTGAGGACTTCATTACTACAGCCCTTCAGTTTTTGAATACTCCAGATGTTCACCAGGGGATCAATCATACCCACTTGGTCCTTATTCCCAAGAAGAAGCATGCAACAACTGTTCAGGATTACCGTCCGATTTCGCTGTGCAACACAATATACCGCGTTATTGCCAAGGTCGTGGTTAATCGCATCAAACCGGTCATGCCTCACATCATTTCAGAGAATCAGGGTGCTTTTGTTGGGGACCGCATGATTACAGATCAGGTTCTGTTAGCTCATGAGCTTCTTCACCTCATTCGGACTTCCAAGGCCACAACACGCGGGTTCTTTGCCTATAAGGTTGATATGTCCAAGGCCTTTGACAGGGTGGAGTGGTCTTTTCTCTTGGCAGTTCTGCGCAGCATGGGGTTCCCCCAGCCCATGGTTACTCTTATCACCAAGTGTCTTACTACAGTTTCAATGGATGTCCTTGTTAATGGCTACCCGGGTGCTACTTTTCACCCACGACGTGGTCTGCGCCAGGGGGATCCGCTATCCCCTTTTCTCTTCATTTGCTGTATGGAGGCCCTTACCTCCTCTCTCTGTTTAGCGTCAGACACTGGTCTGTACACAGGCTTCAAAGTCCCCCGGCTTCCCCAGCAGATCACAAGCCTCCTGTTTGCAGATGATTGTATGCTATTTGGTGCCACTACTGTTTCCAATGCTGTGGCTTTGGGCCATATCTTGCAGGACTTCTCCTCTGCATCAGGCCAGTGTATTAATCATGACAAATCGGCTCTCATTTTTCCGACGCAACTCAACCCAGCATTACGGATTTCTATCTCAGCCACTTTGGGCGCCAGCCAGGTATCTGACTTGGGCATCTATCTGGGTTTTCCGAGTCATGTGGGCCGTAATCGCTCTTCCGTTTTTCGGTTTTTGAAGGATCGGGTTCATAAGCGTCTTCATTCGTGGTCTAAGAAGGTCTCTCAGGCAGGTCGTTCGGTGCTCATTAAATCAGTGCTTCAGGCCATCCCGACCTACATCATGTCGGTCATGGCTTTACCTCGATCTTTCTTGAAGCAACTGCATAAGTTATTCGCACGTTTTTGGTGGTCCGGAATGGAAGCAAAGAAATCCATCCACTGGTGCACTTGGGAGGTGGCTTGTCGTCCTGTCTCTGCTGGTGGTTTGGGTTTTCGCGATCTTATTTCTTTTAACCGGGCACTCCTTGCGAAGCAGCTGTGGCGCGTTCTTCAACGCCCTGGGTCCCTCATCAGCTCTTTCTATCAGGCTAGGTATTTACACACGACATCTATATGGAACCATGTGCCATCTTCAACTTCCAGTCCTATTTGGAAAGCACTATTGGGTGTCCGTGATCTGGTGGAGTTGGGTCAGCGTCAGAAGCTATATGATGGCATCTCCACGCCCGTCATCTCTCGCTGGATTCCAACCAAACCAGGTGGGCGGCCTTTTCTTTGGTTTTTTCCACCTCATAGGCTTCACACGTCTACGGTGGCTGATTTTATCACCCCAGCTCGTTCTTGGAACCTACCCTTGTTGCACCAGTGTTTTCCTCCTTCGGATGTCCATGAAATTATACGCATCCCTTTGTTTAGCACTCAGCCATCCACTGACTGTCGGGTCTGGGGCCTTACCTCTTCAGGCCTTTTTACGGTTCGTTCGGCTTACCAGGCGGATAGGGATCTCGCTTTCTCTGCTCACGCTTCCCCGAGTTCAACGGGAGCGGTTGCAACTGCAGCTCGGACGCTGGGGAAGTGTGACATTGCTCCTCGTCTTCGCCTATTTAGCTGGAAATTATTGCATGGTTTCATCCCCTGCAAGGCGGTCGTTCACAGGCGCATCCGTGATTTTTCCCCGCCATCGTGTGTCTTCTGCGGTCACCCAGAAACAATGGTTCATTGCTTTGTTCATTGCCAGGTTGTCCGCCCCTACTGGGCCGTCGCACCTCTGCCAGCACCTGTTTCCTTGGTCGCCGATTCAGCCTTTATTGATTGGTTTCTATCCCAATGCTGTCAGAGGTCCCCGCCAGTCCTTACCACGCTTATTGTTTTCCTTTGGCAATTATGGTTTGCACGGTGTCAGTCTTCTCATTCCGATCGGATCCCTTTTGACTGGGCTCAGGCGCATAGCTATCTCGACACCGTGCATACTCGCTCCACCGATCACCAGCGCCTCGCAGATCATCGACTGCTGCATCCGGCCTATATTGAGATCTCGGTTGATGGCAGTGCTGACACTCATAATCGTTTGGGCTTGGGCTTTATGGTGACGTGTAATGAACAAAATCTCTCTGCTGGCGTTTACGGTTTTCACGCAGGTTTTCTTCCATCCACAGCTGAATGTCTTGCCCTCCAATATGCCATTAGGCATGCCATATCTGAAGGTCATACAACGGTCAGGGTCCTTGCTGACTGTCAGCAAATGATTCGCTATCTCACGGGCGCTTCTCCAACCTCGCTGAGCTCCGAATCCACAGCAATTCTTGATGAGGTTCTGGCGGACGTCCATAGATTTCACGATGTAGCGTGGTTTTTTGTTCCACGCACTTCTAATCTTGTAGCACACAACCTAGCACGCATCGCTAGAACAATGCAACATGTTCGTTGCACTTGGAAAGCGTCTGCCTTTCCCGACTATGTCCTCAACTGTTGTTCGTAATCAATAGATGAGGCATCCTTGTTTTCAAAAAAAAAGTCAAGGACATCATTAGTCGTTGCGGGACCAAGTTGATGGTAGGGATTCATTTTATTCAATCATTCCACGTGTTCTCCACCCTAATTCATTTTTTGCTGTTTGTTTCATGGAATTTCTGTAACTTTGGGAGGAAATACTGTTAAAAAAGACCGTATATTTTCGTATCAAGTTGGATGCTACTATTATATTTACAACTTATTTTTTCTTTTTCGATTGCAAAATGTTATACTTTACACAGTTATTACATAAATTAAAATTTTGTTATGTCTAAATTTGTGTGTTTTAACCTTCTTGAAAAGTAACACATAAAATAAATGACTTATACCTTAGATTGTTCACCAACTTTTATATAAAAATGTTCATTTTTAAACCTGTTCATATTAATATTTTTTTTGTTTGTGGACATTACACAATATGTAAAATGGTGTGGCATCCACTACCAAATACCAATACTGGTAGAAAAAAAAACTATTAATAATCACATACTTAGATCCTTACATATTTACATTGGAGGGATGTAAAAGTAATCTAAAAGGTAATAAACAAGTTAGCATTTAACTAACTACACCAATGATTTTTTATTAATATTGGGTTTGTTTGTAGTCAGCTGTCAAAATAAAGCGGAGGAAAAATGATGGGCCCGCACTGAAATTGATGTCAGCTGTTAGATGTAACTTTTTAGAATTAAGTAGAGGACATATGATGAGACTGATACTCAAACTGATGGCAAATACTGACAACTTATAATGGGTTGGATAGTTATGATGTTCATGTGGATACAACCTTATTAGACTACAATGATTGTATTCACTGCCCATAAATAACAAAATATATTCACTTTTATTTTACACAACAATAAACAATTATCTACCATCGTCCACCACGTACAAAGATGGCCACTAGGTCAAGCCTGCTCGGAACGAAGCTGGATGAAAGACCAGTCGACCTTAAATGGCTAGGGATGGAGACCGGCTTGTGATCAGCCCTGTATGAAGTAGTGAGCGATCTTAGGCCTCATTCTTTTGTATTTTTTAAGCTGACAGCTGATGGCTGATACAGACTGATATGAGCTGATGACTGATTGTAAAAGTAGTTGTTTTTGTTAAAAATGAAATTGGTTGTTCTTTTGTTTGGCCCAACTCAGCTTTCTTCTTTCCTGGAAACCTGAATGCCGACAACTTCTTTTTTTTTGCCACATGTCATTATTGGGTATTATCATATGCCACATGTGCATACCCAAGACCACAAGTGCAGCACGTGCCCCACTCAGCTATAAGTAGACAAGAGTTGGGTCCTCTGTGTAATCGGAAGCGGCTCTGGAAATTTTACTCCCCATAACCATTTGAGCAATCGGTTCTGAAAATTTCTACACCACCATTTGAGCAACCGGCTCTGAAAATTTACTCTCCACCACCATTTGCGCCGTGAAGATGAGCAGAGCAAACCGCACTCACTCAGGAAGGACTACATCTCAGGTACAATTTTTCTTGTTCATTTTTTCAAAATCCATTCCATTAAGCACCTTCCACACTCTCTAACACTTTCTGCTGAATACGCCGCCAAGATCCACGGTACAGGACTGAACTCCATTGCCGCTACTAACATTCGGAACATTAATTGCGACTGTAACAACCCTGCGCTGGTTTTGATATCCTACACCTCACACAATTATGGTAGGGTATTTTACAAGTGCAATACTTGTGGTTACTGGAAATGGTGGGATGAAATTAATCCACGACCAAGTGAAGAACGACAGTCTGAATCATCCGCAGCTTCGTATCCTCCAAGGAATGCAGCAAGCCTTGAAGAAATGCAGAGAATCACAACCCAACTGATGCTTAGCTTTGAAGAGTTCAAGCTTCAACAGGAGAAAAACGTCACCAATGTGCAATCAAACACAACCCATCTTCTAATCACCCTTTACGTCTTCATTATTGTTGTAGTTTTCTTCATGGTGTCTAAGTAGTGCACAACTTGTATTGTGCCTGGTTTGAAAAAGTAAACCACTGTACCCTGTTTCTTCATCAGTGTTTAGCTTATGCATCTGGATTTTATTCTGTACCGCTAGGTAGTAATATGCGTCTGTATGTCGTTAGTCATTTGTGATTGTAACCTGTTGTTTAATGTCAAGTGGTATCCTCTTTGTGTTTTGGTACTACGCATACAGATTGCAAAACTGAAATTAAGGTTTGAAATTATGCAAACCACTGTACCCTGTTTCTTCATCAGTATTTAGCTTATGCATCTGCCTTTTGTTCTGTATCGCTAGTTTAAAATGCTTCTGTATGTCGTTAGTCATTTGCGGTTTGTTTAATGTGAAGTGGTATCCTCTTTGGGGTTTGGTACTTCGCATATAGATTGCAAAAAATGAAATTAACCTACACGATATGCATGTAACTTCATCAACAATGGAAACATCCATCGGCTAACACGTTTGAAAGATTTGTTACATCAAATCGCTAGCATACCATAACAAGAAATGTGTCATTAGATTTGCAATACATGATTACAAAAACATACTAGAAATGTTAAACAACCAGAAAAATCCATCAAGCAGTGCTACCAGAGTTGCCACAAGTGCTTACAAAGCATAGCAGAAATTGTTTAACACTACAACCAAAAAACCATCAAGCAGTGCTACCTGAGTTGCCACAAGTGCTTACAAAGCATAGCAAAATTGTTTAACACTACAACCAAAAAAGCCATCACACACCACAACACAACATTCATCTTCAAAAACAAAAGCGCTACCACAGATGGTTGTACACACTAGCGGTGTCTTTGTCTTCCACGCTCTTGCATCTCACATGTAATTTGGTTGCGCAGTGCAGCCATTGTCTGTTGATTACCACCAAGGCCAGTGGGTACGTCAACATCCTCATCAAGTTCTTCGGGTATCAACTCTGGAGCATTGTCTACAATTGTAGATGCAGGGTCTCCAAATTTGCTTAGTCTACAGAAATTATGGAGGGTGAAGCAAGCGTTGATCACCCTTGTCTGTTTAGCAACATCTTTATAATTTGGTATACACTCCAGAATCTGCCATTTTCCCTTGAGAACACCAAATGCCCGTTCAATAACAGATCTCAGAGACGAATGACATTTGTTGAAGTACTCGTTCGGGCCTCGTGCATCCTCAACTGTGAATTCTGCTTGGTGATATTTGTCCCCTGTGTGCGGTGTCAATATACAGTCCCTATCGGCATAGCCTTTATCAGCAAGATAGTACTTACCTGCAGTAATAAAACAAATGATGATAAGTGCCAAATGTGCATATGGTTAATGTATGACAATTGAGTTATAGCACTACCTTCCGGTGGTTTAGGAAACTCTAAGGAGGGATCATTCATACACTCGGTTAGAACTCTTGCATCATGTGCAGTTCCTTCCCAACCAGCGCAGACAAAAGAGAAAATTAAGTCGAAATCACAGACGGCAAGCACGTTGGTAGTTGGATACCCTTTTCTGCCAATAAACCTTAGTTTGTGATGTTCACCTACTATTAGCTGAATGTGACACCCATCTAGGGCACCAACACAATCCTAGATCAGATGTAGACAACCATAGTCAAAATAATGAACCAATACGAATCAGCATACATGTATCATAATAGAAAGCATAACAATGTTACGGACCTTGAAATACGGATAATAGTATGAGCTGGATAAAATGTGATGGTACACTGTTATATGGTACTCTTGGACGCACAATGTCACCACCAAGCATGTATACCGCAGTTAGAACATCTTTGAAATGCCTATGAATTGTTGATGGTGATCTCTGGAATCTTTCCATGGCATCCGTAACAGACGATTTGTAAGCAAGGACGTAAACAAATATTGCCACCTTTTCCCTTGGACTCACCCTATTGCTATGTTGTAGATTATACTGATTTTCTAGGGTGTCAACTAATAGCAGGAAAGTGTCGCGGTTCATCCTGAACGCATTATAGCACCTCTGTGGGATGTCCAACAATTCTGATACCCAATCAGCCCCTCTCAGCTTGGAAGTGTTGTAACACCCCAACTACAAACACCATTCTTAACAACATTTAGCAGCGGAATTATAACTCAACTCTTAACTAAATCCATGGGTGTTACACGCCGTTAGCCACCCACGTGGCTAACAAGGCTAATACATACATAGTGTACCAGTCTGATGGACAAGATTACCGAGCACTACACCTTACATTACCAACCGTTTATAAACCGGAATACACACATTTACATTACAACTGTACCGAGTCTATACTTTCAGTCACCGATTAATAAACTTCGGTTTTACATCCCTTACAACTACATAAACAACTAAATAACTATCCTAGTATAAACAGCTACCCCTGTCCTACTCTCGAACAGCTGTCAGCTCCATTGTACCTGAAAAGTATGGGGGCCCCCCAAAGGGGGTCAGCACCTTTGCTGGTATGGTAATCGAGCAGCCCGCATGCTACCGGGCCACGCATAACTAATTGTCGAGTGAGCATGCCGGTTATTTTATTTTAAGCATGCAAGGGAACTATAAACACATAACATACTTACGAGCACACACAACCAACCAATAGAATACAACTAGGAGGTTAACACACCAACGCTTGTTAGACCAATTACTGTGTTCCTTGACCCTTGAGGGTTTCTACCTTAGTGGAACTAAGTTCTTGTTAGACAACACCTACCCATTTGATCGGGTTACAATTAGTTACTTCTCATACTAATATGGGGTTGATTTCGGTTATCAACGTACACAACATCACCACACACATACCGTAACAACATGTACACAACACATCACCGTTCTTCTTAGAGAACGAACATTACTTAAAGCGTGTCGGATTACATATAGGTCCGCACACCGTACATATTATACACATCAACTTACTGATGCCCCGGTCTTGATATAGAACCGTACACATTATACACATCAACTTTACTGATGCCTCGGTCTTGATACAGAATCGTACACATTATACACATCAACTTTACTGATGCCCCGGTCTTAATATAGAACCGTACACATTATACACATCAACTTTACTGATGCCCCGGTCTTAATATAGAACCGTACACATTATACACATCAACTTTACTGATGCCCCGGTCTTAATATAGAACCGTACACATTATACATAGTTAGGGGTTCCTTTTTGGAACCTACCACAAATACACACCCTACGGTGTTACAACTGGGTTAATTGCTCACAAGGGAGGTAACATCCCATTCGACAAACATGGACAACAACATTCATTAAACAACGGTATATTAAACAAAGGCAACACACAACACACACAACCACAATATACAACTAACGCACGGATAGCCGTTGTTAGAACGTTCCCGAAGGTTGGGACGTTTAATCCGAATACCGAACTCTTATGTGATCCTAGAGTCGGTTAACTACGGTTTAACACATAACTAAGGTTAAACGGTATCGGGATTATTTACGCCACATTAATGAATTGCTGTAAACTCATTTCATGCTTTATCTTTCAAGGTGGCAAACATACAGAAAAACACATAGGCATACAAGCCGGTGTAACCCGGCAAGACACAGGTTGCAAGAAAACCATACCTTACACCATGGGTTACTCTACCGTGTCCCCGAGGATTTACTCCAAT
This sequence comes from Limonium bicolor, assembly GCA_023374045.1. NCBI lineage: Eukaryota > Viridiplantae > Streptophyta > Magnoliopsida > Caryophyllales > Plumbaginaceae > Limonium > Limonium bicolor. Next base: position 177,697,670 of record CM041780.1, on the reverse strand, counting down.
GCGTCATTCACGCTCCCCGGATAGTTTTCGAACAACGGATAGTGTTTCAAATGTCTTTATTAACATCATGATCATACGGCATGTCAGATAATATTACTCCCGTACTTACCCCGTTATCCCGTTATTTCGGTTTAACTTTGTGTACTTAAACTCACAACTTTCTCAATCACTTCCAACTCTTGTTTATATTTCTTAGGACCTTTAAAAGTCACCAAACGAGGCCTTAACAACATCCAAAACCATTACCCATCAATCCTCCACCTTTAGAACACTTTAAAACACATTTTAGGCCATTTTTGGTCTGGTCCGGGACTTGGTCCGGACCCAAGGTCCCGGACCACCTCTGGAAATCACTCTCGGCTTATTTTTGGTATTGGTCTGGGACTTGGTCCTGGACCTAGGTCCCGGACCACCTGTAAACTCAACTCTCGGCATATTTTTAAGCTTGGTCCGGGACCTTATACAAGGGCTAGGTCCCGGGCCCTGCTAAAAAGCTGATAAAATTCCATTTTTCAACCCCTAAACCAACCTTAATCCACACCTAATCATTCCATAATCTTTCCACATGTTTAAACACCCTAAAACACTCCTTAAACACTCCTAAAACGTTTGTCCAATTCACCACCCAATTCTTGTTCAAATTCAACAAACTCACTTTTCACATTCTTGCATTTTGCACACTTGTGCATTTCTATTTCTTTTTTATAGTTCTTACCTCCTACCAAACTTACCAAATCCATAAATGACCATTACCTATCATTCCTACTTAAATACACTTCTAAAAACCCACATTCACTCCTTGTTTCACGAGTTACAAACACCAACTCTTTTTTCTTGAAATTCCAAGTCACTAAGCATCATTATGCTACAGATTTTGCACTCTCTTATCTCAATTCTCCATGTACCATTATAAGGCTATTAAACCACTCTACTCAACACTACAAACACCTAAGTCCTCCCATTCACCAAGCCATCATCAAAACACTCATTTCATACCAAAATTTCGCCATAACCTCCCCTTAATTTTAACATGTGCCCACACATTACTTAGCTCACCAAAGCACTCCAACCATCGACTCATTCAAGGCACTATCCCACACATCAATTCCATTATTTTAACAACGATCACCTCAATGTACATAACTTTAAAAGCTTGGCTCTTAGGCCCTTAAACAACATTAAATTTAAACACTGAATTTCCTTATAATAATAGCAACACCTGCACTACACTCAACATTTATAATTGCACCAAAACAACAAAATTTCCTTAAAACACCACATAAGCTTGAGGTGAGTTATTTATCTTGGATTTTCTTTCAGAACTTTCCCATCCCAAGTTCTACAAAAATCAAAATAAGCATTAAGGTGAGTTCCTTACCTTAATCTCACAAATTCCCTTTTCCTTTACCAATCTCCTCTTTCTCTCCTTCTTGATCAACATCGGTCAAAAGGCAATGGAGTTGCCCAACTCCATGCCAACACCCAAGGAACACAAAATTCAACATAATTAAAATTCTAAACCCTTGTGAACACTAATTCAATGGAAGGCTTAGAATATCATAAGTTAGGGTTTACCTTGCGGAGTTTCAAGGTGGGGGTTTTAACCCTTGAATCAAGAAGGGGATTCCACCACCATTGGAGAGTTGATATGAAGCTCAAAAACAAGGAGAAAAACAAGGCATCAGAGAGGGTAAAAATCGGCCAACACCATGGGTGGAGAAAAATGAGGTTTTTCTTGGAGATTTTTACCTTAGGAGAGAGAGGAGACTCCAAGCTTCAATTTGATGTCATTTTCTCTTCAAATGGGAAAAACCCATGGAAAAGAAGTTCATCCTTTTGAAATTCCGAAAAGAGAGGAAGATAGAGGATGATGAGAGGAAGAAGAATATGTGGTTATTTTTGTGTTTTGAGCTTTAATGAAGCTTGGGCATGAGGTTGAATGTGGAGTAGCCATGGGAGACCTTCAAAAACGACCAAACCAGCAGAAAGGAAGAGGGAGTCGGCTGGAGGAGGAAGGAAAAGAAGAAAGAGAGGAAAGAGAGGAGGGAAAAGAAAATAAAGGAGGAGAGAGAGTGTGGGTGGGGGTATAAGTTACTTTTTGTTTTATTGCTTTTTGACTTATTTAACTAGCTAACTAGTCAAGAGTGTGAGAGAGCTAATTAACATATTAACCGGCCCCCTTACAGTAACACATGCTGGAGCGTTTTTCGTTTTTTTACAGAAAACACTCGTTTATTTACCCGGTTTAGCACTATTCACTAACCGGGCCCGTTTTCCGGGATTTTCTTGTTTAGTTAAATTTTTTATGGCTATTAAACTCCCATTAATGTTTATTTATAGTTATATGGTCAACTATTATTTTTACGGGGTCGTTTGACCGTTTAAAGTCATGTTTTCGGGTTTCCTCGAAAAACGCGCTTTAAGACTCCGTTAGCGTTTTAATGCATTATTTGGATCCGTTTTCTTTGGGAATTTTTCCCACATGTTCTTAGTGTGTAATTAGGGTATAAAAATATATTTATAACCCTAGTGAAGGTTATATACCTCCTAAAATAATTAAATACACGTTTTCACGTTTTGTGACTTTTACGCATTTTCTTTTTCTTTTTGGTTTTTATTTCTTCACCAATGATCTTAAGGACTTAATTAGCCTTAGAAAATCATAATTGCATAATTAATTAACATATTAAGGTTTGGGGTATTTCAAGTGTGCATTAGTGTTCTTAACTGTGTGCTTAGCAACTCAGTAGTAGAAGCAATATACTAAATTGCTTCCTTTGTCAACTGAATCATGTCCATTCTTATTGCATCGCAGAAGAGTTTCATCTTATGTAGGTCATATCTTATTTTGTCAAAGATTGCCCTAGCTTGTTCTGGTGTAATTGTTGCCATTTTGTAACTAAACTGCAACCCGTACGGCGTACACATTATTGATCAGTAGACAACATGCACCATACATTATTGTATATCCTGACACACTTAAATGTACTACAAAGCTGTACAAAATGACAACGAACATATGCATTATAAACTTTTTAAATCTTCACTTGTAACAGATATTTTCTAAAAATAGTTGTCACACACAGTTGTGCCCCTTTCTGTGAGTTAGGTTTAGTAATCACTGGAGTAATGTTTCCACGGTCAGAAAATGCAATACATCTTTTTTAAGGCACAACCTACAACTTAACACCAATTAAATAATGGTACGTTTCAAGAAGTAATATATTTTACTGAACATTTATGCGTGTAACTGTACCGTTTCAATTTATATGATAGACACCTGCGTTCTAACTATAGTCAGTTGTATATTTTGCTCAGCCTAGATACAACCGTTGCTCTGCAACTTGCATTCAAATTTATGTATCTGTAACGTATACAGAACAGTGGGAAGAGTGTACAACTGACTGATCTTCACAAATATGGTAGGATTAGACTATCCTCATTTAATTTTGCACTACTTTTCTAGACAACTACATTTTTCCAAGACTAGTACGAAAAACCACACTCACTGATATCTAGCGTCCAGTACAACATGGTAATGGTGCAATCACATCGACCCTTTTACCCCACCAGTTACCACACCAGTCCTCTGCGAATAAATTAACTTCAACCGTGCAGTCAAATGTTAATAAATGACCCTTGTTAACAACAGAGGTGGTTGTCTAGGAAAACACCATCCACATCCAACCGTTTCAGATGGCAATAAATTAGACAGTACACTCCATGCTATATAAAAAGCAATCGGCATGGAACATCAGGTACACAACAATATACGAGATATCCACACCCATACCTCTCTATAATCATAACGAAAAAGTCAGGTAAGAAAGGAGAGAGTAGCAAGAAAGTAGTGGATAACCGTGGGAAGAAGAAAGTGAACAGAGACAATGCTAGAAAAAGTGCTAGTCTAGGAGCATTGAAAGCTCCACAAGAGGGGACATCAGAAAGGCAAGAAAGCAACATACCTGCCAAGGATGCCCCTGAGCTGTCTTCTGCTGGTTCTACCACCGACTTGCCACACCAAGGAGAGAATGAGCGCAACACTCCAGACATTTACTGCTCAGTTTCCACCTGAATTGGCAGGTAGATTACCACAAACGTTCACATGTAGGATTGGAGAAGATGGTTATCCAGAAATACCAGATGAAGTAGCTTCCGCATGCACACATAAGTGAAGGATTACTGAGTCAATTTGCAATCTGCTAGTTGTTTTTCTAATTCCCTAAACACTGTCGTTAGCATGCTAATGTTGCATATGTGTTGTTTGTTTATGTTTTATTGTTGGTGTCTCCTGTTTATTGTGTTTAGGTATGTTGTTCTGGATGGACTATTGTAACCTTCATGTGCCAGTAGGCGGTTTTAGCAATGAAAATTATATTATGTTTACAGTTCGAACTTACATCCTACTTGGACATGACTTCCATGTTGTAGATACAACAGAATAAACATTACAAGGACATAAACAACATAACTTTATTAAAGTTCAGGCTAACCAATCTTACATATGCTTACTGAAAGACAATAAAACAATTGAAAAGGACATAGAGGAGGTATGAGCAGATCAACACTAGCAGAATATTTCATCTAGACTTATGCTTTAAATAAACTCCTACATTTCTTCTTATTGTCAACCTCCATTTGAACCCTGATAACTTCACATATTTCCTCATCATTAACCAAACAACCTAATACGTCCCTGAAGTTTGGGTCCTCTGTCAAATTGGCAGCATATATAAACTCATCATAAGTTAATCCTGTCACCTTCTTCAATCTCCTAACCGCCATATTCTCTGCCAGTTTCCCTACTCTTCTGTTTATGGCATTGTAATCTGGTCTCTGACTGCCATGAAGCATATCCTCAATGTGGTTGGCTAAGGAGAAGTTGTAAGTAATTTTTAACTCCAGGAAGAAGTAGTAAACTTGTTCCAAAAACCCATTTGAACAGCAGATGTTGCAACTATGTCGTTTCCTTTTGTGCCCACTAGTCATGTACTGCCTAATGTGGTCATAATGGCAAGAGGCTGAGGTTTTCATAAACTCAGCTTCAAACTCTTCATACGCCAAAAGAACCATATATTTAAACAGGTCTGCCTTATTCTCCATTAACCGTTTTCTAATTGTAGCAGCCACAAGTATGTCCATTTTCATTGCTGTTGCATAATGAAAATGTTTGACATACGTTAAGTAAGGAAATCTAATGTAGGCCAAAGGTATAACTAAAACAGATAAAACCACTAACTGCATTTCACAAATAGAGTTTTCAAGCTAACATTAGTACATAATGTGAATACTTTTGCCAATTGCCTATTCCCCTAATGGGAATCTCCAAAAACAAAAGATTGGCATTAGTAAGAATTAACCCATTCAACCAGATAACATTAATCTAAACTTCTGAGTACCCACTAAGGTCATAATAGTGCATTATAATATCTTACAAGCTAGCCTAATGCAAAGCTAGATAAAAAATGGTGTCACAACAGCCCACAATTACTTATCCACACCCCATACACTGAGTAGTGTAGAATGCGAACCCATTCAACAATCTCTGCATCTCCCTTCAGATTCTGTAATCCTTACCTGTTTTCCCGATGCTGTATAGCAGTGATAGCAAAAGCAAACTCATGCAGACTAAGTCCTTGAACCCCCCTGAGGATAGCAGAAGGTTGATCCACATCGATGACAGTGTCTGGAGTGGATACTGTGGCATGAAAGTTCTGCAGAAATTTCTTAAAGTTACCAAACTTGTCCACCAAGTTCTCCCCCACATTTCCCAAACGTTCAACCCCTAGACTTGCCCTTTCTTTGGCACTCCCCCTAGATTTTTTCTTACTGCTACCCCCTTCTCCATCAGCAGGTTCTTTACCTTTCCTTCTGTTTAGGTTCACTTCCTTCCTAGCTGCTTGTAAACTGTCACCAACTTCATCATGGTGAGTACCATCTTCAGTAGCATTTGTATTGTCCACCACTGGGATCCCCATTCTAGAACTGGATCCACGAGCATTGTTAATGGGCTGGGTAGGCCTTTCTGTTGCTCCAAGTCCCTCTAGAGTGAACTGTGTTAGAAGCTCCATTAATGGCTGACTACCAAGATTGGGCAGGTTGTGTGAGGGAAAGTTGTTTCCATCTGCGTTGTTACTAGCATATTGACCCATGACAACATTGAAACCTGAAACTGCATTATTATTACCATATGCAGCAGATATGCCCATTGCACTACCTGTCTGACTGTCAGAATAAGTAATGTGACAGGGGGGAATCATCCTTTCCCTAAAGGCATCTTCATCTTCATCATCACTACCTCCCTCATCGCCATTACTACCTATGTATCCAAAGGATCCTTGGCCATTGTTACTACCTCCAGGTCTAGCACTAAATTCTCCGGTGGCATGAGCTTGCCCCCACAGGAGTTCCATCTCAGACAACAAATACAGAGGGAATTGTGAATCCTGACAAAATTTCGCTAGCTCCTTGTTCTCCTATTATAACAGAAATGGCTTCAATATTTAAAGTTTTTAATAATGACCAACACAATGTAATTACCAGTTGTTCACCTGTTTCATTCGCTCAAGCCATTCTGGTGAAAAGGTCACACTCCTTGTGTCTGGGTTCCATCCCAAACCAGTTTCATGTTTTAGCAACCGCTTCCAGATACGCCATTGTGTCTTGATGTGCTCACTTTTATTCTTTAACTGGGATTTTGTCAACACAGGTGGCTGTCCTCTAGCTGTGTTGAGCCTTGTTGTAACCAAGCCCAATTTCTGCTTATAACCAGTCAGGTTTCCCCCTTTCCCTAACTAAGCTTCACCAGCTTCTACCATGATCTTAAGAAGTAACTCTACATCTAGGAAACTCCACCTAAAGGCAGGCCTTGGCCTATTTGCCCTATTTTCGTTATCACCCCCTCCAGCATTGTCATTGTTCGTCGCCATTGAAGTAAATACTAGACATGTATATATTCGAACATGTTATGACTAGTATGCTCATTAAGTTATAACGTCAGTAACATGTACACCTAGCAGTGGAACTAACGAAGTGGTAGTTGTTAGGCAGTATGTAAAAATGTCACATTGTTTTCAGCACCCCATAAAGTAGCGACAAACATTTCATAGAATAGTTGCACAACAGAAGTGTGTAAATGAAGCAAACTCGTCACACAGAGATCCCTATGCTCAAAGCAGAACAACAACAACTACAATGTTTGATTTTTTCAAGCAAACTCGTAAAGGGCAAAGAAAGTAGAAGTTGACTGTAATTTAAAAGAGAAGAAAGAAACTGTACGCACCGACGTTTGGAACTTCTGCGAGACGCTTATCGTTGAAAATGTACGCCCACCTAAAACGATTATCATCAATGTGCGAGTGTCACAGTTTGTGGATCAATGAACAAAATGAATTAAAATGGAACAAATCAAATCGCAACTCAGTTGGGTTGAAGAAGATGGGTTTACGAGTGGGAGTGTGCAGCACTAACCTTAAACACTAGCCAATGTACGCTGTCGAAATCACCCTGGGTTGCCATGACGAAGAAAATTGAGTTAGAAAATGTGGAATGGAAACAAGATACAGTGATAAAGGAACTACATTCGAGAATTGTTTACGTGGAGAAGAGAGATTTCAGAGGCGAAGCACAACGTCTTTCTTCATTTGGCTGCACGTCTGTTGAGATTCGAGAGCAGCAGAAGAATAATCAGAGAAGCTGGCTTCATTTATGGGATTCAAAATCCCTGGCCGCATTGAAGTGTCCCAACTTCCACTCGTACGTAAACCTACCGTTGATTAATGCAGTTCCCATCATCCCCATTTGAAGATGAGAACGTCAAATAAGGTGGCCCAAAAGAATGGGGTAAAGATGTCAGCTGGGTCAATCAGGCCCAAACGAGATGAAGGGGTTGCAAAAGAATGGGGCCTTACTCTCACCCTCTAAAAAACCGGAATCATGTAGGTTAGAGTCTATTTGGGACCAATCAGGCGAGTAAAAATTGATAAAGCACACAACTTTTTTTTTGAATTTTGATTATTTCCTAGAGGTAAAAATGATTATATTTTTAGAGTAAATTATTGGGAACCCCCTTGAAGTTTTGGGATAATAATAGTATCCACCTTGAGTTTATCATAATTATTGGTAACAATCTTGAGTTTACAGTATCTTTAATTACGAGTCTCTGAACTATAGCTTTGTTAATAAATTGTTAACCCTTTGATGACCTGTTAGCTTATTCTTATTCACTAAATAATGTCAGACTGAACAAAAAACACTGCTTAATCAGCATCGTCTAAGTCTTTCCCATCCCATTATTATTTTCCTAAAAACGTCAACCCTAACCTATAAATGGTTCATACATTTTAATTATGATAAACATAAAATGATTAACGGTATTATCCCAAAACCTCAAGGAGGTTTCTAGTAATTTACTCGATATTTTAATATGTGAATTAAAACAAAATATTATTTTCTTCAAGATATAATATGTGAGATTATAATGTTGAAAATATATTAATTTATGTTATAATTTTATAAAAACATTAAACGATGGGCCCGGGACGGGCTTAGGATCAAAAGAACCTTATTAGTGGTTTGAGATTAATCACTTACTCCAAAGAGCAAGACCACTTGAGCCTAGACCTAGACCAAGTCTATGCTTGGCCCGGCCCTTGACTATCTATCCGGGAATTTCATTAGAAAAAAACCAAATCAACCAGAAAGTCTTATAATAACTTTGATCATTTAGACTGCGATTGATTACTCGTAATTGAATATCAGGTCTAAAATTTTATATTTATTTTATGTATAAATATTATTCCTTTTGTATTTTGTGGTTCTTGCTTTCTATTTTTATCATATTATATTGTATTGTAAAAAAGGATTGTACTGTATAACATTTTTTTATTATAATTAATTTTTGTAAGTTTAAAATGCATTTATATTTGAATTCTTCATGTTCTTATATACTGAACAAAAGTCAAAATAAATAAAAAATAAAAAAATCATATATCATTATCCATAAAAAGAATGATGTCTAGTTCATGTAACAAAATAGAAAACATATATAGAAAACCGCATCTACTAACTTTTCATTAAAAATTATAAATAATTTTTTTGACCTATCTATATAAACTGTCATCTATTCGTAAACACATGAATTTACGTATACTTAATATTAAATTATAATATTCATGAAAATCTAATCTTTTCTAATCCATTATTTAAATTAGTATACTCTATTTTTATCTTTAAATTAATAATCTTTTTACAAATAAAGATAAAATGGGTATACTGTCTGAAAAACTAAAGTATAGTATAATTAGATCAATTAATTTATGATGAATTAGACTATAATTACATGTTAATATAAACTTATCAATTTGGCGGCATTGGCTTTGGCTCTAATGAATACAAGTGACTATTTTTTTCTCTGTAATTTTAAATAATTAATTTGAATTTTAAACTATTAATGAATATGATTCCTATAAACCATCATCCGTTAATTACTAGTCTAGATTTATCACCAACTTATTTTAAATAGGTGTAGGATGTAGTATAAAGTATTTATTATCTATCATCGACAGATTGGATATGTAAACCGGGACTGACAAAGTTACCCGCAAAAACTAAATCAGCTGATTTAAAGAGTCTAATCTAGACTTACCAAACGTTAACAATTTTTCACTTAGTTCTCCACTGATTACTCGTAATTGGATTTTTATACTTTCCCGTCTAAATACTATTCGTATTGTACTTGGTAAGCTTTTACTTTCCATATTTCTCATCTTAATATTGGATTGGTTGGTTGCATTGCAACTCGCAACACGCGACGGTCACTCGTCCATGGCCAATCCAGGCGAAACCGCGACATGGGGTACGCTAGAGGAACTCCTACTAGCCTGTGCTGTTAATAGGTACGGCACCAAGTGTTGGGAGTCCGTCGCCGGTGAGATTCAGAAGCGCAGTAGCTCAACAACGTTCCACTCTTTGATAACCCCTAACACTTGCCGGTCTAAATACAATGATCTCAAGCGCCGTTTCAGCGCCCTAAATACTCAACCAGAAGCGTCACCGCCAGTTAACACCTCCACCGCCGCTGATGACTCGTCTGATACTAACCAAGCTAGCTTGTGGCTCGAGGAGCTCCGTCGACTGAGAATCGCGGAACTCAAGCGAGACCTTGAGCGTTACGACGAATCCATCCTGTAATAATTCAGATTAATTGATTAAAGGCTCGAAACATGTTTTTTTTTTAAAAAAAATATTATTATTAGTTTGGTTTCGAAAACCTCGATTTATTATTTCTCCGATGAGGGTTAACCGTGAGTCGGTGCGTTTCGATTCAGGTCATTACAACTAAAAGTAAAAAGATTGAAAGAGGAACGGGAGCATAATCAGAGTGACGAAAAGGATGGAGGTTTAGATCTACACCGCAACAGGGACAAAGAAAAAGAGGAAAATGAAAAAGATAAGAAAGAGGAAAGCAGAGACGAACCGGCAGAAATCCCCTCACCATCTCCAGAGTCCGGGTCCGGGAAACCACTCCTCGGCGGAGAGGAGACGCAGTCAGTCAACGTCGCTGGAGATGGCGACGCCTGTAAACCCGGAGTCGAAATCGTCGTCAAGGAAATGGTTGAACAGGTCGCTTCCCCGCCGGATCCGACGGCAGCGACGCAGAAAGTAGTACCGACGGGGGAGAATTCATACAACGGAAGCTCGGATTCATTGGCGGCGGTGGTAGGGACAGTGAAGGAGGTGCCTGATTCACGGGATCGTGAGAAAGGCAACGACTCGGTCGAGTTGGTTGGATCCGTGGGCGGAGGAGACGAGGAGCGTAAAGCGGCGAAAGAGAGTAGCGATGTGCAAAGCTCAGCAAGTCTTTCGAGGAGGAAAAGGAAAGAAGAGGTCGATGCCGGGAATAATGGCGGTCGAAGCGGCGGTGGGGGAGGCGAAGATGAACCGGATGGGACTCCAGCCGGTGGATCTGTGGAGAAAAATTCTCGACCGTTGATTGAGTTTTTGGATGCGGTCCGGTCTGAGTCAGTGTTCGTGCACCGGCTCAAGAGCCAGGTAAATATCCATTATTGTAAGAAAAAGTGTGTGTTTTATTTATTTATTTGTTTAGGTGAATTGTTTTCCTTATTAAATCCATCAAAAAGGAAAAATCCATCGATGTAACCTTTTCATAAAAATAATAAAGGAAATCCAATCAAATTGAAACCGAAATATCTGAAGGTTAATCGTGCGGTGGGGAGAGCGCGGCAGTGGATGAAAGGGTTGGCGATGGTATGTAGACGTGGCAGGAGTTTAGGTTAATTGGTTTTGGCGTGTGGGGGGATCTGTTCTGCCCGACGCTGGTAAAGAGAGTAAACTAAACATGCATTTGTTTGATGATGCCATGCCATGGTGGGTAGGGTCACAGGGGCAATAGCTGTCTTTTACGTTTCTCCTTAGTCTAGACTCTATACAAGAATATTTGAAATTGAACCGGTTTGGTTGCCTTGTTTGCCTGTCAAAACTTACCTAACCTGTTGGGGGAGTTTTGGAAATGACATAAAATTAAGGGTGGTTCGTTAATTAATTAAACAAGATAGTAACAAATTTTGATTCATACGGTGATCTCTTCGTAGTGACGCTCGTGGTCGTGATTCGTAAATAGCCATGCTCTTTTTCTTAATTGAGACGGGTACCGTACTAATAGTGATGATAACTTCGTTTTTTGTTAAAAAAAAGGTTTCATCATTAATTAGTTGCGTAGTGTGTCTATGCTGGTGATGACATATTTATTCTATAGCTTGTGTTCGTTATTAAGATGTTTTTATTCACCTTTGTCAAAAAAAGAAAGAAAAAAAAGAAGATGTTTTTTTTCACCATAATATTGGGTGGTTGGAATGGAAACGACAATAACAAAAACATTGCAGGAGAGCCCAAGGTACAAGAACATGATCCGGCAACACATAGATCTGGCATCCATACGAGCCAAGGTAGAAGGAGGTCAATACTCAGATGACTATCCATCATTCTATCACGACCTCCTCCTACTAACAGTCAACGCCACGACTTTCTTCTCAAAAGGATCACCCGAGTACAAAGCCGCTATCAAACTCCGCCGAGTGATATCAAGGTTTTCCAAATCCCTCACAAACTCCACATCCTCTTCGTTCGACAATATTCTGGAGGCAGCAGCAACCCTTAAGAAGGAGTCATTGAAAACGAGCGATCGTGTAGCAGAGAGCAGGTCATCTTCCAGCTGCTCTGAATCCCAAATAAACTTGAAATCAGCTAAGACAAATGTAGGGGCGCGTTCTGTTATGGCGTGTCGGAAGAGGAGTTCAATTGCGACGAAGAAGAGTGATGATCGGTTGGTTAGTGCCGCAGGGATGAAGAGTTTGGGTAGTAACGAGAAAGGGAAGGGGAAAGGAGTGGAAGTTGCAGCCAGGAAACCTTCAGATCAGATTAATAATAAGTCTTCACAATTTAATTCTGTAATGACGAAGAAGACGAAGAACGGAGTAGGGATCAGAGGTTCAATTCTTCATCAAGAAGTGCATCTAATAATACTACTTGTATGGCGAAAACGGGTCATGCGGCTACTGGAACGACGACTTCAACAACACAAAGAGCTCGTCGGTTGGTATCGGTAGCAGAGGGTCTGCAGGAAACAAGGATTTGGAAGCGAAACAAGAGAAGAAGAGCAGCGGTGGGAACAATATTGAGAAGAACAAGAAGACGGGAGCGGGAATTAGTAATGATAGTGGGAAGAAGAACAGTTTAGGGAGCTTTTTAAGCAAGATGAAACGTAGTGGTGATGTGCATAATAATAAGGAGAAGGAGTCGTCGTCGACTCTATGGGAGTCGTTGAAGGTTGGTGCGATGGTGAAGGGGAAGAGTAGTAGTACTACTACTGGTGGAAGCAGAGGAGGAGGAGGAGAGCAAAAGAAGAAGGTGGGTGGGGATAAGAGTGGGAAGAGTAGTGAGGTTGGAGGTAGTAGTAGTAGTAATGGACCACCTCCTCCTACTAAAGTGTACTCTGCTCGGAAAGGGATGGCGGCACAGCAAGCAGTACTCAGGGAAAAGAAAGAGAAGTTGATCAGAGAGAAAGAGAAGAAGAAGAAACGGAGAGAAGTGGAGGAGGAGGAGGAAAGTGATGATGATGAGATGATGAAGAGGAGGAGATTAGTGAGGAGGTTAGTAGAAGGCCGCCGAAGAGGGCTGCAGCATTGGCAGCTGTAGGGAAGAGGAGAAGAGCCAGTGGCGGTGGAGGAGATGGTGAGAGTACAACGGCCAAGAAGCGATCGAGGAATAAGTGAGTGAGATCAATTGGTGTTTGGGGGGAAGAGAATTTGGGTGTGCATAATTAAGAATTGAGTGATTATTAATATATGAGGGGAGATCGAATGATTAACAACCGAAAATTAGGGCTGGAGTTATTTCATCTATCTCATTCACCCAGTTTGTTTTTGTTTTATTAATTCTAAATTGTGCTCTAAAATCGATCATTTCTTGCGTTGTTTTTTTTTTTTAATTACATTTGGATTGGAAGCAGTCAAATGGGTTAAATAAACTGACAATAATCTCATTTAAAACAGCAATTTGATGTGGGGGTTGAACGCACCTGCTTTCACGTGATGGATCAGTTGCTACATCATTAATCTCCCCAACTCCAACAAGTGTTCTTTCTTTATCAAAATCACAAACAGCTAGAAACCTCAATCATTAATTTCTTGTTATGATCTTGATTTTCATTGTATTTTCCCTCGGCAAATGTCCCTATACATCTCCGTTTCTAATAGTAGTAGTAGTATTAAATTTATTGATGTGAGGCCAATCTCATCTCAAGTAAGGTCACTCTCTCAGAAAAAGAAAAATATACTAACAATTATATCATCAATTGGCTTATGACGAACCACGTATTACGCACATGGCCGGAAACGGGCCTCTCTCAATTCACGCATGACCGTCCTTCTTCATCATTAAATCTCGATCGATGATAAATTGATAGATGTTTTTCCTTTATTTTTATTTATATAAACCAATCGACAACTTAACACTTTTCCATTGTCAATCATCATAACTTCAACGACTTCTACTTAACCCTGAAGTAAAGAGAAAGCAATCCGTAGTTCGTTTCAATCTTAGTAATGAATATTAATACGGGGATGACATTCAATATCCCCTTCTGTGGATGTTCTTCTTCCTAATTCCCGTGGCGCCATCGCCACACTTCTACATACCTCTCCAAGTCAGCAGCAGTACCCGCACCGGCAGGAAGATGTTAATGACAGCACAGCCGATGACATCTGACGTCAGTGCATCTTCTTCATCATCAATCCCAGGAAGAAGAACAACAACGAGCACTGAAAGTATCAAGAAGATGAAGTCGTTGAAGAAGAAGGATTCATCATCGTCCGATATGGAGGTCGTGGTTGAGTCCAGCCTCCGTGGTAAACCACCCACCGGAGCCAATCCCATTCAGAACTAGTTAGCTGTACGGTACGGTACGGTCCACCAGTTCAGTACAGTACTCATTATATAATGGTATATATAACATAAGCAGACGAGGTGTTATATTTGCGACATATTATTATTATTGGAGGATAGATTACTACCGTTATTGATAAATAGTACTACTACTGTATAATCTAATTTGTTGTGAAATAGACATTGCTATTCTAATGGGCAAAATTCTTGTAGGATAGCTACAGTTAGGACATTTTAGTCAAATTAAACAAAAAGATAAAAGGGGAGAGGGGAGGTCAGTGCGCATTTTTTTCTTTTTGTTAAAGAATTTTATCATTTTTCTTTATCTATATAATAATAACTAATTTTAAATTGTTGTAACTTTTGATATATAAGTCTAAAATGAAAAAAATTATATCATTGTTCACCTAAATTCAAGCTCTTTAAAACAAGACCAGTCATGGATATATTTGTCAACTTTAAAAAAAATTATTTTACATGTATAATGCACAGAATGTAAAAGAAAACTTGTATAGATGGTCATATAAACCTGTACAAATATTTACTAAAACATGTACATCCTCACGTAAAAACATGTACATTAAAAACATACAGAAGGTCATAAAACTGTACGAATCACTAAATATGTATAATCTTAGATTAAAACATGTACATATAAGGAAGAACACTTGTACAGACGGTCATAAACAACTGTACATATGGCCATACAAACATGTACAGATGTTCATTAGAGAACATGTACATTCTCACATTTGAACATGTACATCGTCACATTAAAACATGTACATTCTCACATTAAAACATTTACATACATCCTCTCATTAAAATATCATGGTATACATGTAAAAATATTATTTTTTTAAGTTGTCAAAATATATCCATGACTGGTCTTGTTTTGAAGAGCTTGAATTTAGGTGAACACTGATATAATTTTTTTTCATTTTGGACTTATATATCAAAAGTTACAACAATTTAAAGTTTTTGTGATTGAAAAAGAAAAAATATTTTAAAAAAATTGTGTATAGCGCCGTGCAGCGCCGTGCGCCTTTCATTTTAAAAAAAAATCAAAAAATCGGAGGTATGTAGCCAGTTGGCTACAGTGACCTGTAGCCAAGACGTTCTGATTCTAATGAGCTGTTATACCCGATACATATCTTGTGAGAGTATTTGTTCGTGTTTTGTTTCATAATCCTCAACCCAAATTAACTTGTGTGATTCAACTGTATCACTAAACTACGCAATTTTTAAAAACTATATAACTGAAATTAAATCCCATAATCACTATTGTTGCGACTAAGCACTCAACCGGAAATTTCATGAAAACGCCTATTTTAGAAAAAAATTATACACGGTGTTTTTTTTTTCCAGAAAGTTACACCGATGTACTAACGATTAGCAAAGAAGGAGCCTTGGATCGAGTGGTTTGTCAGAAACCATCCTAGGGTTGAGCAGGTTTCTGACTTTTTCTGTCAAAGAAAAAGCTCTGGACTGAGGAGATTTTTGGTTTTTTTTTGTCAGAAACCGCACCGGGCGGAAGAGGCTGCTTGCGGAAACTGCCCTGTTCCCGGGGCTACTTCTTTGCCAAAGCCGTCTAGAATTTGTTTTTTTTTTTCAATATTTGGACTTTGGTGAGATGCTTAAACGGTTCCCGAACTTGATCAAATTTTGTAAGATTATAGTTGAACATTTATACTTTGGACCTATGTCATTTGTCTAGAGCTTCAGAACCATATAAGACCCACATGACTTCATTTAAACGACACCATAATTACTGTTTTCTAGATATTCAAAATTTCCGGTAAGGTTGTCTGGTGCTTAACATTGTCCTAAATCAATAATAATTTGTAAGACGGCAGTCACACACCCATACTTTTGTCCCATGTCTTTGGTATAACCGCTTTAAACTCACACGGGACCCACTTCACTACTTTAAATTGGCTCCAAAGTCAACGTTTTGTATATAATTTAAAAACGTTATTTTGGTATTAACCCAAACATTTTATAGATTGTAAGTAATTCATATAATAAAAGTACACATTATTATACTCTGGACATAAAAACACACTTCAATCAACTTCAAAAAAGACATACATTTTTTTCTATGTTTGCTAAAGGCACAACCTATCTATGCATGCCACGGTTAATCCGTTAACACCTAAAAAAACAATCAGTTGTATCCTCTATTTGGGCAATTCTTCCTGTTATAACCCATTTGAAAACAATGACGACAACGTCTACGTTCTATAGTTGGTTCGTTGTTGTCATCCATTTCATTCCGAATCCTTGAATACTTTGGTCTTCCCCTGACAGTACGAATAACATGAGGTAGTGGTACCACCTTCACCCCTGTATATGTTGGCCAGTTGTGTTCATTACCTAGAGGTGTAAAAGGGTCACCACCATATGCTTCGATCATTGTTCTAGCTTGTACCCGGATGCACGTAATTTTCCCACAGCATGCCGGTTCTGCAACACACGACTATCACGTGAGAGCATGGGTATTTGAATGCTTGCCATCCCCGCATTCACAGCTCATGTCATCGAAATCAACCTTGTACTTCCCCTTGTTTCTTTTCATAGCCACTGAGCCAAAATCTTCAACCTCATACACCGGGTCGACCTCATTATAGCGATTTACATTGTGACTATTAGATAAAATGCGGTTTTCCTCTTTCTTGGAAGTTGTGTGGTATGTATACAATGTTGAACCTGCTATTTGCAGGCCATAGTATGTATCAAAGTTGTCTTTAAAATAAGTAACCAGCTTGTACAACGTGCTGGTGACAATGGTGGTGATCGGTAGCAATCAGACACTTTTAGTACTCCATTTATGCACTCAACCAAGTTTGTTGTCATGTGCCCTCACCTCCTGGCTTCATCATATGCCCGAGACCACTTCTCAAATGGTAGATCATTAAAGAAACGTTCGATGTCAGTACTTTGGGATAGAAGGTGATTATATCTTCTCTAGACATGATGCCTTGTAAATTTGTACGCTAAATACGTAACAATAACTCAATGTTAAAGAGTGAAAACTATTAATTAATTAATTAGTAAAGCATGTTAATGAATACATTAAGATACCTGAGTTGATCAAATACTTCTTCAACTTTTTGTTATGGAACCGTCTGTTAAAATTCGATGTGATATGTCTTATACAGTAGAAATGGTGACCCATTGGAGGTCTCCAGTAATCGTCTGACTCTATAATGCTTATGATAGCAGGTGCACAATCTGTAATGTTGAGACATCAGTCCTTTGACCTATGACATGCAACCTCACCTTGTGTAGGAAGTACTTCCAAGATTCCAAATCTTCATACTCGACAATAGCGAATACAATGGGTATAATTTTTTGTTCTCATCTTGTGCTGCTGCTATCAAAAGCTTAATTACCTTTGAACTTACCATTCAAATGTGTCCCATCTATTTGCAGCATAGGTTTGAAGTGCTTGAAAGTTAAGATGCATGGTCCAAACGCCCAAAAGCATTGTTGGGAGAATTTGACTTGTGTTGTTGAGTGTCGTCCTCATAACCTGAAACTGATTTTAGATTAGCAATCGAACCTGGTATGTTACGCTTTATTGCCATGAACAACCTTGGCAGTTGGACATATGATTCGATCCAATCTCTGTACATCTTTCCTATTGCTTCGCACCTTGCCAGCCAAGCTTTCCAGTATGAAATGGTCCTATTGTTCTGGCTACAAACTTATTCTATGACATCTAGAACACTCATACTTGGGTTACGGCTTATATGAGAAAGAGTGGCATCGGTAATTAAATGATAATTTCATTTGTCAATGATCTTGTCCATCGGCTTGAGGAGCGCAAGAGTGTGGCCTTTCTCTCGTTATCTTCTATTATGTCTCACCGGATAATAACACCTCTCTTATGTAAAACCCGCATTCGTCCCCATTGGCACATTGGACAATTACATTTGCTTGAGCTCTTTACAACGCGAAAATCGAGATTATTTCGAATGTGAGAGTCTTTAACAGCACTAACCAGACTTTCCTTGTCATCAAACTCCTGTTGGAGGTCAAAAATTTCTCCTGACTACTAGTTCAGAACACCACGCCGTTCAACATCCATACTCATTGCGTTGATGGCATTCCAATCCACGTGATTATAAAACGGTGCATCCAGGGCTTGTTGAATGCTCCCTTCATCGACATCTGGTTGATGAAGAAAATCTTTTGGTATTAGCTCTACTTCATCATCTGATGTTAGATTTTCATCATCCTCGAGCTCGTAAAGGCCATCATCTTCATCATCATCGTCATCCATTTCCACATGAATCTTCATACTCTAGGAGAGGTCCCAACTACACTTGTAGTTTTCAAGCATTGATTGAACTTCTCCATCAGTGTTCAACTGAAGCGCCGAAAACACTATTGGATTCCTTGAAAACAAATTTCAATAAGTCATCCTTGTGACATCTTAATCGTAATCCAATTGATAAATGACATGTGTGACAGATTGCTTCAGCATTTTGAAGGTGAAATCATCAATAATCCTAAGATGGAAGATGTTAGTGTGTTGGTTCCAACTGAAGTAGAGGCTTCCATGTGGATTGTAAGAAAGCTCAACAATAACGAAAATTAGGCAAGGATACGCCATTTGTTTGTCAACAGTTTCAAATAAATCAGGTAGTTGTGTCGGCTTAAGGGTGTGAATTTAAGAGGAGAAACAAAGTTTGTAGTATGGTAAAATTAAGGAGTAATAGATCAGAGAGAGAGAGAGGTATATGTTGAGAAAAGGTGCAATTGAAGTTTGCCACAACCACTTCTATATATACTGAAAAAGTGAGGTAAGGTGCAATTGTCCGAGCTCCTTTCAAAACGAAAAGGTTAAGATTAATTCGTGGGTTGTGAGGCAAAGATAATAATGTTGCCCACTAGAAGACATAAGTCCGAGTCAGAAAGTTCCCCACATGTGGCAAATTTGAATCAAAGTCTTTGTCTAGGCTCCTTTCAAAAAGGAAAGGCCGGGATTAATTCGTGGGTTGATCCAATAATGTTGCCCGCTAGTAGACATAAATCTGAGTCATAAAGTACACCATGTCGGGATTTGAATTAAAGTATTTGTCAGTATCCTTTCAAAAATGAAAGGCTGAGATTAATTCGTGGGTTGTGGGGCAGAGATTTGAATGAAAGTATTTGTCAGTATCCTTTCAAAAATGAAAGGTTGAGATTAGTTTGTGGGTTGTGGGGCAGAGATAATAATGTTGTCCACTAGAAGACATAAGTTTGAGTCAGAAAGTACCTCACATGTGGCAGATATTTGAATTAAAGTCTTATATGAGCTCCTATAAAAAAGGAAAGGTTGGGATTAATTTGTGGATTGTTCCAATAATGTTGCCCACTAGAAGACATAAACCTGAGCCATAAAGTACACCACGTGGGGCAAGATTTGAATTAAAGTCTTTGTTTGAGCTCCTTTTAAAAAAGGAAAAGCTGAGATTAATTCGTGAGTTGTGGGGCAGAGATAATAATATTATACCGATACATCTTGTGAGAGTATTTGTTCGATTTTTTCATAATCCTTAACCCAAATTAACTTGTGCGAAACCTAAATTGCGCAATTTCTAAAAACTATATAGCTGAAAGTAAATCCCAAAATAACTACTCCCTCCGTTCTGAATTGACTGTCCTGTTTACTATTTGGATATGTCGTTTGACTTCAATACTTAACATATAAGATAAAGTAGTTTTAAAAATTTAAGTTTTGCATATGATTCCTCACATGATAAACTATATATTAGACAATTTTGTTTTATAAAATTATTTATCTTATATACTTAATATTGAAGTGGAAATACGTATAAAGCAGACAAGACAGTCAATTCAGGATGGAGGGAGTTGTTGCAACCAACCAGTCTCGTCGTCGTACCATCTTTTTTTTTTATATTTTTTTTATTTTATAGGAGTACCATCTTCATTAACACCACCACCCGTGGGCCATGACTCTACCAATCCCGGATTAACTTTCCGGTCCAAAATAATCAAGATTTTTTCTTTAAAGAATATCGGTCCTTTGTTTGATCTTGGATCAGTCTCAAATGGGCCTTATCACACATTGACCCACTTCACATAATTTAGTCAGTTCGTGGCCATCGATACTTAAACTGGGCTAGACTTGTTCAATGGCAACCACTATGCCTATGGAGAAGATAGTGGGTGGGGGAGGGACTATGTAGTAGAGACAAAAATGGAAAAAAAATTAAAATGACATGAAGAGGTGACATCCTCCATGTTTGGGAGGTGTGACGTGTTCTAAGCTACACCGCTATTTCCTTCGGTTTAAAGTTGGACTGGGTAACACCATTGGGCTTTCTTTGATATCTAGAATAGAAGTAATATATTCAATTAAAACCAAAGTAATATTTGAGAATAAATGAGCACCCATCCCGAACAAATTAAAATGTTAGGAGGGTGTTTGATTAGTATAGAAAATATATTGAATAGAATCATGAAATAAAATATTAAATTTTTTTAACAAACGGTAGTATTCAGTGACTACAAGTCAAAAATTATATACATTGGTTAATGATTGATGAATATTTTTTAAAAAGATTATCTTAATCCCCGCTGAAGAATCGAATTTGATAATAAGATGTAGTCATCTTATTAACTTTAAGTGATTCACCACAACAATTCAATTAAACACCTTAAAATATAACTGTTTTATCTTAAGTAATTAAAGTTGAGTGTAAATTTGTAGGGTGTGAGAAAACAAAACAGAACTCGTATTACAGCTTTTGGGCCTTTTGATCCACCAACCAAGTAATTGGATATGTATACACGTCGCACCCGATATCTTTCTTCCTTGTTAATCAACCAAAACAAGTGCCAGATTTATTAAGTGCCACGTTCCGGACTTTTTAATTACATTGATGGTGATTCTAGTAGTTCTTTAACGTGTGTGTTTCTTCGCTAATTCAATCTACAACGTGAAGTACCGTCTCTGATTCATTTAATGTCGATACATTTTGTTTTACTTCAAAGAAAAAAAAGTCGATATACATCATCTTGCTTGGTAGATAACCATGCACGGCAACACCTCTAGTACGTCTTAATAATTATCTCTAACAATAAAGAGTCATTATTAATATAGTTAATTAATGTTTACACAATCAATGATGATGACAGGTTTTGATAATTGCTAACCACAACAAAACTCCAAATTACCACTCAAGCCTACTAGTTTAATTAATAAGTTCGTTATACTTATATATTGATCCAAGGGCGTCGATCTGAGATGATTAAACTAAAAAACCAGTCAAACATACATAATAATTAGTTTGTGTTTACACCCGATCTGGATTACTCCTTAATTATAAAGTAAACTAGTTGTTGGCATTAATTATGATACTTAACTAAGATATACTAATACTACTACTGTATGTATAGTTTGGAAGCATCTAATTATGTCTCGTCGATCTCCCTGCTATGCGGGGCACATGTTGTCCAAATACCAAACACAAGGTATCATGAATTAAGTTAATTAAGGATTCGACCCTACTACTACTCCATCCCTATATATTTTTTTTTATTTGAACTCATTTGCCTTTTATGGTTCCGGGGCAAAAAAAAAAAAAAACATATGAGAATAACTTTTTGTTTTTGTTTTGTACAATTCTAAAGACGAGGTCAGTTTGAAAAATTAGACCCACAAAACCACAGGATATATTTAAGCCTCCTCCTGATCGATGGTTATCTTCTTAGTATGTATAACTAGTGCAACATGCGTGATTGATGGGCAATTACAAGCTCACAATTCTGTCATTTTTTAACTTACAGATACCAAAGTAGCTAGTGCAGGTCTCCATCCAATCATTTGGATGATCTATTGTAATCAATTACTGTTCAATCAAGAAATGGGTTTTGCAAAAATGGAGAAAAAAATCAGAAGATAAGTCTTCTAAAAACAAAAGGTCATTTTTTCATGACCATAAAAATATATACCAGTAGATTCCACTTATAAGTAAATTGCAGATTTTGCCCCCCTTAGAGATTTACATTCTTTTACCCAGATGGGGACAAATCCCTAATTAATGAGACAAAGATCCTGACAAGGGAGACATAAATGACAGAGGTGGAAGGAAGATTTAGAAAGAGACAACTACTAGTAACTATTGGTTCCTGCAGCTGTTGCTGGATAAAGAAAACAAATAGTACAAAAGTTCATCCATCATCTAATTAACTCTCTCAGTTGCCACTCAATATTTGAGTGTAACAGAAATTAACAGAAGACAATAGAACCACACATATATAGGAAGCAGACAACATAAGAAAGATTCATGGTAGCTAGTTAAACGTATGGCTGGGTATTAATTAATAGCTAGAGATGATGTTTTTTGATGTCTGTCTTCTGTAAGATTCAATCTTCTCCAACCTGAACTTCTCATGACAATCAGCTATGAACATATCAGCTAGTTTATCAATCTGATTCATCATCTTCAACACATCATTATCTTTCTCCTGCTTCTGAGGTCTACTTGAAGATGATGTGTAGTTCTTCCGTTCACCGCCTTGATGATTCTTCTCTTCTAACCACTGTAAGTAGTTAGACAGCTGCTGCTCACCGAATACGACGTCGTCATCGTCCACTACTTTAGTAGTAGTAGTAGTATTGTTACTATCTCCATCTTCCTCCAACCTTTTGCTGGCGATTTGGAAGCTCTCGTCACAGGAACGATAATCAGTGAATGATGAGGAATTCGAATTACAGTAGTCATCATGACAGATCCGTTGACTACTGGTTGATCCCCAGCTGTTCTTACTACGTCTACTGCTCTTACCGAACTCGTCCATGAAGTGGGAAGTGATTGTTGAACTGATATTATCGTGGGCAGCAGCGCCGGTGGTGGTGTAGTTTAAAGGAGGTAGGATATGAGAGTTGTTGGACTTTGAAGAACACCAATTGTAATGGAGTCTAAAGGAACCATAGAGAATCTTCTTCTTGATGTGGGATTTGTAATTATTGTTTTTAGTGATATGATCAAGTTGATCTGATGATGAAGTGAAGTAATGGGAGAGATGGATGTCTTCCATGGCATGTGATATGGCGGATTTCAGCTTTGAGAAGAAACGGGAAATGCGAGATAAGATTAGGTTGTGAAGAAGAGTTTTGAGTTTTGTTGTGGTTAGAGTAGAGGAAGAAGGAGTTGATGATGATGGAGGAGGAGTAAACATTTCTGTGGATTTTATGTTGTGCAGCTAGCTAGCTGAGATTATTGAATTGGGAGGAAGAGAATGAGAGAAAGAAAGCAAGTTGGGGTTGGGTTTGGGTTTGGGTTACAAGTGGAGTTCAAATGGATATATATTTTATAAAAAGGAGAAGGTCGGCTTGGTTATATACCATCAAATCCACGCCACGACTAACTTAATAGTAGTACGTATAGTATTATTATTTTTTCTTCTGAAAAAGAGAAGGTCATGTGAACCGCTATACTGTTTTGATATACCATAGGATAGTAGTAAAGTAATGATCTTTGCTTTTATTTGAAAAATTAAAGCATTCTGGAATGGAAGGCCCCTTGTCACTTTGTTTTCTTTTTTCTGCCTTCTTACCCAGTTTCATCTGATACTGTCTAATGTGTGTTCCTTCTTTTTGCCTTTTGGACATTCCCATGAATAAAATGTACATTTCCAAACGTCGTAAATGGATGGTCTAATTTGTTTTATTATATATTTTTTTGAGTAGATGAGATAAAATTAATTTTTATAATATATAATTTAAAAATGAAATCATTTATAAAATTTAAATTTTTAAAATTATATTTTTATATATATTAATATTAAAATCAAACAGTATAATTAAATAATAAATCAAAGGTTAATTTTAGACGGAGAACACCTTTTTTTATTGAAAAAACCACTAGTACTGTTATTATTAATACTATTAGGTGGGAAATATATTTGTCGTACGAACTTAGTACTCTTGGTTTCTAATGATTGAACTAATCAAATTGTACATTTATGAACTACTGTGTAATATGGGTAAATTAGTATGCTCAATGAACTAGATCGATGAATTGTAAATTTGATTAGGCTTTTTTGTCTTAGTATATTTATTATATAAATAGGTGGATTCTGTGTGAGTCCTATATAAATTTTATGTTCTACTCTAATAATATATTATCACATAAATAACTATAAAATAGTCGGACTAAAATAACTGAAAAACAATCCTCCCAACCCGAGTTTGAGATCCATTCTTGCACCCGATAGAATTTAGCCCCTTGCATAGTCTGTACTTTTACATAGTTTAGAGGTTAATAAAATGAATCTATTAATTAGAATTGGATAAATTAAAACCATTTAAGGTTAGTTACTCTATATTTGGTCGATTGTACGTAAGTCTTTATAAACTACTGTACTGTAGTAGTTTTCAAAAAAGGTCCAAATACCGTAAATCAAAATAGTTTAATTAATCTCAAACAAAAAGGACTATGAGACAGCTCAGCGCATATGCCAAGTGCCAACTCTAACTTTCCCGACAGAGAAAAAAAAATACTACTACTATTACTTGTGTACTGTATGTAATTTTAGTTAAATGGGTTAGTGGTCCTCCGATCCTGTTTGTCTATTGTAATAAATGAGTACGTTCAAAATCCGAATTACGCATTGGTGTCAGTCACGGCGCATAAATCAAGATTAAGTTAGTCCATTTCAAACAAACCCAAAAACTTCACTTTAATTATTTAAGTAGTATAAACCTTTTGCTTTAATTACGTATAAGTATCTATATCAAGGGGATAAAAAACACACATACATTTGTTGTTTTATAGTAAAAATAATTATTACCCATCCCATATACTATATAGATATGTTTTAACGAACGGTTTGAAACCACACCAACAACAACAAATGAATGTTAAATACACCTAGGGTGGCAATTCCGGTTAATGGGTCGGGTTGAAGCTCACCCATACCTGACCCGATTAAAATTGTATTGACCTATACCCGACCTAATAATATTCAGGTTACAAATTATCAACACATACTCAACCCATATAAAATGATTAAACCCATACCCGTTCCGTTTAACCCAACATAATTAGGTTATGCAAAATTTAAAAGACCTGAAATTAAATTTTTTATATGATACTCAAACGGAGTTACAAATGAATGAAATCATACATTCATTATCCTCCGTCTTTTTTCCGCATACATGTCGTGCTTAGTGACACTTAACAGAAGAAGGTGATGTGTACGTGCCTGGGCCAAATATAACTGTATTTTCTCCTTCAGAATATAGAATCAAAACATAGACAAAAATCATCAGTACAGAAGAGATAGGACCATAGTGGGAGCTATGGAGGAGAGAGCAGCACATTGTCTTTTGACAATCCACATAACGAATACTCTTGTTTTTGCTTTATAAAAGAAATACACAAAGTAGTATTATCAAATAAACAACCTCTCATCAAAAAGATACTACATATCGGTATTATACTAATAGTAGGTTAGCACTTACTAGTAATATATTTATATTTTTTATCTAATTATTTATTTATTATTATTTTAATAAAATAAAATAAATGGATCGGGTTGACTACGGGTTAGGACTTCAAACCCATACCCAACCCACAAATTTAATAGGTAACTCATACCCGACCCAATAATTAAATGGGTCAATAATCGTGACCCAAACCCGCTATTTTCGGGTAGGGTATGGGTCAGGTTATCGGGTTGGGTAAAAATTACCACCCCTAAGTACACCCATGGAACAATTTAGATTATGATCCTACACCATTTTTAAAATCTTGGGTATGTTGCTGGCTTGATTTAATTTGTTAATGGTTCTCTAGTATTCCTAAATTATTACCAGGCAGCAATGTCGGCTTTCCGCTCGTGTTTAACAGATTGTTCATTGCAAGACCTGGGATATCGTGGATCTTGTTTCACATATACAAAACGTGCGGAACACCCGTATCATGTCAAAAGTTGTTTAGATCGTTTTGTTGCTAATGTTGCATGGCTAGCTTTTTATCCCCATGCACAAAACAACCACCTCCGTTGGGGACACCCAGATCATAAGCCCATTAAGTTATTGCTCCAACCATCCATTCGTCAAGGCCCAAAGCCTTTTCGTTTCGAGAACTGTTGGGCTTCGCATGCTCAGTGTCGCACAATGGTTCAAGCAGTTTGGGCTAGCAATGATGATCTGAGCGGTTACATCTCGAAAGTTAAGGTGTGTGGTCAGTGATTACGAACATGGGGCATCAAACAGATATGAGTTGAAAAGAAAGCGCTTCGTCAGGCCCAACTTGATCTTGACCATCTGGACCAGCAAGACCCAACTCCACTCATTTTGGCCAAATGGAAGACATGCTCCGCTATGATGAACTCTCTCTTGCAACGTGATGAAGTCAGTCTTCAGCAGCGATCCAGGATCAGTTGGCTTCAGGCAGGTGATAGAAATAATAAGCTGTTTTTTGATAAGTTCAGGCCCGCTCTAGTCGCAATGCCATTTACAGTCTCTCTTCGCCCTCTCTACCCGCTGCTACAACTTGGGCTGGTGTGGAATTTGTGGCCTGTTCTTTTTTTCAAGATCTGTTTACAACAACTAATCCACACTCTAACCAGCATCTACTGGCTTGTGTGGAGGCTCGTGTTCCACCCCATTGCTTTGACCCCATGGGACAGCCTTTTACCCGTGAAGAAGTGGTTGCCGCTTATAAGTAGTTGAACCCCTCCAAGGCTCCAGGCCCTGATGGCATCAACGGGGTTTTTCTCCGCACTTATTGGCCTATTATTAGTGATGACTTTATTGCCACAACTTTGGAGTTCCTTAATACTGATGTTGTGCCTATGGAACTCAATCACACTCATCTTGCTCTTATCCCAAAAAAGCCGGGGGCAACCTCTATCACAGAGTTTCGGCCTATATCTTTGTGCAATACTATATACCGTGTCATATCTAAGGTCTTGGTAAACAGAGTGCAACATGTTCTGCCAGATGTCATCTATGATAATTAGGGAGCTTTCGTGAAGGAACGCTGATCTCTGATCAGGTTCTGATCACTCATGAAATTCTACATCTCATGCGCACTTCCAAGGCTAAGCTACGCCACGGTTCCTTCGCTTATAAAGTTGATATGTCCAAGGCGTTTGATAGGGTGGAGTGGTCTTTTGTATTGGAAGTTTTGGATAGGATGGGTTTTCACTCAGTTTGGCTAAAGGCTGTTCGTAAGTGCCTTAAGATTGCGACAATGTTAGTGCTCATTAATGGCCACCCTGGTCCCTCCTTTTGCCCCCAGCGTGGCCTCCACCAGGGAGACCCTCTATCTCCGCTGCTCTTTACATGTTGCATGGAGGTATTGACTTCTGCCATCCATCTCTCCGCTCAGGTTGCTTCTCTTTTCAGGGCCTCACTACGCCAATCACAAGCTTGCTTTTTGCGGATGACTGTTTTTTATTTGGCAAAGCGACAATCGCCAATGCTCACACTCTGTCTTACATCCTGGATGATTTCAAGCAAGCTTTGGGGCAATGTATCAATGCGGACAGTCTGCCATTATGTTTTTCCTATCATCTACAACCTCAGCACTGGCAGGCGGTTATAGGGATTTTGAGCGGACGCGTGGTTCATGATTTTGGCATGTATCTGGGTTTCCCAGTGCAAGTGGGTCGGAATCGGACTGCAGTCTTTGCATATATAAAGGATCGGGTTGCGCGTCGGATTCAGGGGTGGTCTCATATCACTTCTCACTAGGCAGCAAGGTTGAATCTTATTAAATCCATCTTGCATGCCATCCCTACATATGTGATGTCTGTTATTGCTTTGCCCCAGTCGCTTCTCAAGTCCATTAGAGGTATGATTTCACGATTCTGATGGAGTGGTTCTCCCACCACCAAGTCAATGCATTGGACGAAGTGGGATCAGCTGTGTCAGCCCCTCAACTCAGGAGGGTTGGGATTTCGTGACTTGCGCAGTTTTAATCGGGCCCTCTTAGCCAAACAGCTTTGGCGTATTCTTCAAAGGCCTCAGTCTATGGTCTCAAGGTTTTACACTACATGTTACATAGGCGGCCGTCCTCTCCATCTCATCCAGCCTTTAGCCAATTCCAGTCCGATTTGGCGGGCACTCCTCTCTGTTAGGGACCTTATTCAGGCAGGGGGCCATAAGCGGATTGGTAATGGGCGCACCACTTTTGTATGCGATAGATAGCTTCCCTCTAAGGAGGGAGGCATGCCCTACCTTTGGTCTCTCCCTCTACATGTTCGGTATGCACCGATATCAGATATCATGCTCACTCCCCACAGCCTGGAATGTCCCGCTTCTTCTCTCTGTTTCACCCAGATGATGTTCAGCATATTTGTTGAATGAATCTGTCTGGCAATGCTTTATCCCCAGACTTTTGGTTCTGGGGTCTCACTGCATCCGGCCAGTTTTCGGTGAAGAATGCCTATCACTGTGATGTTGCCCTATCTCGCCAGGATCAACCGTCCACCTCTTCTCCGACGGCTTCTCCCAGGGGTTTGGCTAATAAATGGCTCTGGACGCTTGACCTTCCTCACACATTCGTTGTTTGGTTGGAAATTATTGCATGGAGTGGTGCCGTGTCGCGGCCTGTTGGCTTATTGGCTTCACCGCCCTGAACTGGCGGTTTGTGCACT
Organism: Limonium bicolor; assembly: GCA_023374045.1. Lineage (NCBI taxonomy): Eukaryota > Viridiplantae > Streptophyta > Magnoliopsida > Caryophyllales > Plumbaginaceae > Limonium > Limonium bicolor. The sequence goes on along the minus strand of CM041780.1, from coordinate 177,668,576 downwards.
CTGTGGCCGCTGTGAAACCCTCCTTCATGCTTTCTTGGCCTGTTCTACTATCAAGCCTTACTGGGTGCGCCTGGGCATGCCCCCTCCTCCTCCCCTGAAGTCCGACGCTGCCTTTGTTGATTGGATCACTCAATCTTGCATTGCCATGCCCCGTGTGCGCCTTTCTTTGCTCCTGTCGCTCCTTTGGCGTCTATGGTATGCCAGATGTCAATTTTCGCATGGTCGGGTTTCCACTTTTGAAGCTGGCTGGTTTCAAGCGGACAATTTTTTTTCCCTTAGCGCTGCTCCTTCAACCACTTCTTCTTTGCCCTCGCTATCCAATGCCCGACTTTCTTTCCCCACTTGGGTTGAGATCACAGTTGATGCAGGCCTGGACAAGTTTGGTCGGTTTGGCATTGCTGTGGTTGCAGCTCGACAAGACTCCATAGTTGCTGCAGCAGTTTTGGGTGGTATAACTACACATGACCTTCGTATATGGAAGCCGCAACAATTCTCTTAGGTCTTGACCTTGCCAAGCGGTTTGGCTATCCACGTGTGCGGCTTTGTCAGATTGTAAGAATGTGGTTGACTACCTTTCGGACTATGGCATAACGGGCCTCGCTGATAGCACAAGGCTCTTGCTTAATGGAGCCCTGGAATTTGGCCCCACTCTCAGATATTCAATGCTTTCACGTTACTCGTTTGCACAATTTCAATGCTCACAACCTAGCTTTCCTTGCTAGAAAATACCAGCTCCCTGCGAGTTGCTGGAAGTCTAGTGACTTCCCTACCTATGTATTCACTGTGTGCTCTTAATATAATCTATATCTTGATTTCAAAAAATAAAAATAAATTATTACCAATATAATCCTACGTATTCTCATTTGATGAGATGCATGCATCAATCATTCATCCAAGAAGATGTCCAAATTGTCAAAGAAATTTACCTAACCTGCGACCAGATCTTATTATATTACTGTTGATAAAAACGACATGACTAACTTTTTATTTACAAAAAAACCTTATATATATACACTCAGACCTTGTTATTTCTTTATCCACTCACCTAAGCAATCCAGTAGTGTCATTGTATGAAATCCGACTTTTTTTCTGCATAAACTAACCTCCTCAAATATGATTTTGAACTAGTATTGCGGTATAATGTAATTATTAATGACAATTTCTTTTGATTATTTCCATTTTGGTTGGGGATATTATCACAGTCACACACAGGATATCAAATAGAGATAAGTGACCCTCATCAATACAACGACGTCTGCGCTACTTTTAGATTAACTAACTACGTACTACTACTATATATTACGTTGATGGATCCAAGAATTCAGAACATGATCGAGCTGATTGATTAACAAATCTTGACAATTCCAGACGATTATAGTATTCATTCATAATTATTTATATGATTAATTATATTACAATAAAATATTAAATAAAAGAGGGGATATCAGAATATTGAGCAGGGTAAAAGCCTATATATACATATTAGTAGATCGAGTTTGATCCAGTTTTATTTTTATTAGGCCTAAATCTATAACAACTGATAAGATACAGTAATCTTAGTCCAAGTATTATGTATCATTAATTGTGTGAACTGACCTTCGTGTTGCTATGTTACCTCCGTTTACAATTGCATCTCTTTTATTATCCTCGCTTCTGTCCTCATGCATATGGTAATTAATAGATGCTTCTTCGAGTCTGTGGGTCGCAATCCGCCCGCCATGGACTCACACACAAACGATCATCTCTGCTGCATTAAATCTCATCACAGATAACATTATTAATTTCTAACACCTTCCCCTATTTTTTGTCAGTTATTCGTTCGAATTAAAAAAATAGAGAAAATAAATAATTAATATATGACATATATAAAGAATAAATTAACTAATCAAATAAATTCATTAGATAATGTGATAAAAGAATGGAGCCTAATTACTAGTACTATATTGCACGCATATATGCAGTTGGTGGTGAAAATTCATAAGTATTATATAAACATATTATTTCTTATTAATTAGTACTACTTGATGTGCTGATAATTCATATGTTATATAAAAGAAACAAGAGTGTATTATATACATATAATGCGCTTTTCATACTATTCTGATCTTATTTGTTTTCTGATTGATAGGATTGAGGTTTCTGTAGCATCTCTATTATAGGACTATATATATTAAGAAAAAGTCAAGCTCGATGAACTGACAACCAGTGTTTAAAACATTTTTATATTATAGTGCATATATATGTATTAATGGTGGCCACGGTTTCGTTCCACCGGTTCCGGTTCCACCGGTTCCGTTCCGATCGATTCCGACCGTTTCGGTGCGGTTCCGACCGGTTCCGGAAAGATTCGATCGACTCTAGTTTCTTCGTTTTTATCCGATTTTAGATCCGTTTGCGCGCACACGTTGCTCTTTTCGTCCACTTTACTCCTAGCTAAGTTATTCCTCAAGTTTATAATCTAATGTGTAAGAACCAATGACTTAAATGTTTGTATTGAATTTGCAAATTAAAGAGCAAAGCGGATTTTATTATATGATTCATTGCCTTGTTAAACCTTATTAGGTAAACCCTTGGGAAAACCTAATAAGGAAAAAGAGTACACTACTAATGGTTACTGATTTCAATTTGGAAGTCTTAAAGATACATGAAAGAAAGTAATACTAATTTCTAAAGATTACAATACAAAATAGAAGTCTTAAGTGGTGTTGTCCCATTCATCTCGTACCATCATCATGACATCCTAGTGGTCCTAGTGTGGAAGTCAAGTTAGATAAACCATCTTGTACACACAAATCCAACGGTAACTTCGACCGTTCCGGGCGGTTCCGGTATCGGTTCCACCGGTTCCGATTCCGTGTTCCACGTTCCGAATCCGACGCGAATCCAAGCGGTTCCGGGCGGTTCCGGTTCCGGTTCGGTCCCGGTTCGGTCCCGAATCTCAAAACTTGTATTCGGATTCGATTCGCAAGGGGGCGGTTCCGGTTCCGAATCGGTTCCGGCCCGGTTCCGGCCGGTTTTCCGTTCAATCGGTTTCCGGGTAGATTCGGATTCGGTGGCCACCATTAATGTATATACATGTTTGATGAATTACATATAATCTCAATAAGTACGAAAATATTCAGTATATTCCCTACTTGAAAACTTAAAACTATATATGGAGATGCGGCACTTTTCTACTTGTGAGTGAAGGGAGACGATCCTCAGTTCTCAATTGTCACGTTACTGATAATATTGCTAACGTTAATTAATTAATTAAAGTTGTACACAAAAGTCTTGTTTTCTTTTGTGGTTTTCTTCTTATAAGCGGGATGGCAACAAAATTCCAATTAATAAATGACAAACTATCTAAAAAAATTAATGTGAGTCAACGGTGAGCTAGTCTTTCTTTTAAATATATTGACCTATCATTACATATCTGAATCAGTATTATAATATAGTATATTATATACAATTGATTGCGGGATTGACTAGGATATAGTACCGCCATGTTAATCTTATAGATTGGTGCGTGCGTTGGTATGTGATGTAAGTTTATGTTGAATGTGTGGAGCCCGAGCCACCATATATATTACATTATCTTAATTTACGAGAGTAAAAACATTGATTATAAACAAAATCAAAGAAAGAATTTTGTGTAATATATAAGATATTGACGACACTTAATGATGATGTCAATTAGGTTTTTTTTATAATTCACACAAGATTCAATATGTATTAATTTCAGTATCGTCAGAACTGATGATAAAAGCTGCGGGAAATACAGTGAATCCGTTGAAATTTACCAGATACAAGTCGCATTAGAAATTTGAATAACTGGCCGCATATAATCGAACAAAGGTACATGAACTCAAAGGTAACATCTTACATTTTAGGTCAGTTGTCAGTAGTTATATGTCTTAATTAGAAGACAACGTTGGATACCAAGAATGAAAGAAGACAACGGGAAGCTAAAGATAAGAACATATTCGATCTTCGAGCATATTTAGTCACCTTTCGGAATTAAAGCAGTACATACATATGCTTGTAGGTCCAACATTTCTCCTCTCTTTTTTAGGCTTTATAAATTTGAAACCGTGCTTACGTAGCAATGCAAAAAATAAAATAAACATCTTATTATTGTTATTATTTTTATTTCTATAATTGTTGCACTTAACTTCACCATCGTGCACGTCTTTTGTTTTTTTTTTTTAAGATTAACCAATTGCATTCCTCATTCAACGGGCACATCAAATACAATCACCAAAACAACGGACCAGAGCAAGTCAACCAACAGGCACAAGCCGGTAAATAGGTTGGGATGATCAGATAGCCACCATGAATTGTAACTGAATCCAACATGAGATGTTACGTGAGTGGTACTACGACAAGAGGGATCATAGACAAACCAAACAACCTAAGTAATATATGAAAAGAAACTAAACAACCAAAAGGCTCTAATCAGCATAACTAAACAACAAAAACAAGAAAGATCAAGAGCAAAAGTCCACAAAATTATTACCGACCATCCCAAATCCTGGTACACTTAGAAGAAAGAAAGCTAGGGCAAAGCAGAACGAGAGGGATTATGAGCAGTCAGGCCACGATCAACGAAATCTATTGTAGGTGAGATTTAGGACTGGTCAACAAAGAGGCTTTCCTTTTCTTAATCTCCAGCCCTATAGGAAGCAATTGTCTAGAACCTTCATGAGACCTTTAGGAGTTCTTTGGTCCTAAAACCTCTTCCCTAAATCATCTTGTACAGCGTTGTCCTCCCCTCTTTAGCCCTTCGTGCGACGAATGAGCAACCAGAATCCTTTGAAGAAGCAGGCGATGAAAATCCTTTGACATTTTATTTGGTTTGATGCTTATCACCTACCCTTTCTTCTTCCCTTTCCGGAACTGGATTAGAGCTTGTGCCATCCGTCAATCTAGCCAGACCACATGCAGTTTTCCAAGTGCTTTCATTTTGGTCCAAAAGAGAGTGTTGGCTTAGTCTTGTTGATTGAGCTCTCAGCCAAGACCCATATGGGAAGGTCCCGCCGCCTGTTGAAATTCCCAAAACAGAGCAATCTTTCATCCCATGCGTAAAGAGACCACACTAGAAGCAAATCGACGACATTTATTCATATGTAATTCAAAGAACCTTAGCCTGATTTGTAATGTTTATAGAAATACGTCTAAGGACTAGCTTCTTAACATCAAAAAGGGCTTTAACTCTCACAAATTCACTGCTAAGTTGATCTCCATCTTCCATAAAATCAAGAAACCAACCTAGCTGAATTCCTAATCTCCTTGGAATTTTTGTTGATAAATCATAAATCCTAGTCCACATCGTGAACCAGTTGAATTCATGTTCCCTTAACCTTCATTCTTATCAAGTCTTTGAAAAATCGACAGAGAACCATTGTAGCACCACAGTCCTTTCGACAAAACAGCATGCAGAGATTCAATCTTCTCAAATTCAAACAGGAATAGACATTTATCTACCGATTTGGCTGTGAAATCGTCTTCCACCTACCAGGCCCTAGCTAGTGAAGCTTCCAAAGCTTTAATGTCTGGCGGCTTAGTGGTATAGGACTTGCAGATTAGACATTTCTCATACGAGTGCAGTGCTTCAGACTCTACAAGTCCACCAGTGTCCATCAGATTACCTTCCTCTTTAGTAAGGGCTAGGATGGCACACCAATGCACAATATCTTCAACCGAGACTTCCTCAAATGCGTCCGCCAGAACACGAGACAAAGGAGAAGAATAAAGAGAAAGAGAAGGACAAACCAAGTGTGAGAGCGGGTGCTTGTTCTGGCGATCAAGCGAAGAGGATGAAGAGGAGGAAGCTGGCTTCCTAGACACATGCAAAGTTCATCGTTATCGATGGGTTGGGCGGAGAAAACAAAGACATAAGAGAGGTAGTTCTCCCGCCGAAAGAAGTGTTAACTTTTTCGCAATTTTTGTTATGTAAGCGCAAGGATAACACACACGTGCACGTCTTTTATTGTTAGTATTGAATACCGCAACACTTGTGTATATGGTATAATCTGCAAGAGACACAGTTGACACTTTCAGCATAATACCAATCAGCCGGGGCTCTGTTTGCACTACACATTCATTAGAGATTTTGAAGTGTAGACAGGTGATGGAGCCATCTAGTCAATTAAACTTGTGATTCATCACCTTAATATTTAAAATAAATCACATAATAATAATACTCCAAATAAATCCATGTAATATAGGTTGGGGATCGAGATCAAATAGAGATTATTGCTATTACGAACACATATCGTGAAGCTTAAACCTTGATGTGCAATTGTGAGAATTGGGTTTCTGTTATTGATTTGGTAACGTGGAAAATAATTCTAGGTACGTTAATTACGTACTATATTGGTCAGTGATCTATCTAAGTAATAATTGAAATTGTAATAGTATCACGCATATGGTACGGAGGCACTCGCTAAAAGGTACCAATTATTAGGTATCTAAAGTTTAATTAGATCAGTTCGCAACATGCCCAACTTTTTCTGTTTGATATATCTTGGAATAATGAAAAGGAACTGACTATGACTTCAGATGACATGTATTGGAGATCCTCTTTGAAGATGTCATCAAATCATGAAACAACTTTCATTTGCTTTTTGGGTTCAGTAGGAAAATGTAGATTTGACTTCTTGTGGTATTTCGGTTTAATTTGTATGGGGTATATTTTAATAGTTGGTCTCAAATTGGTTCACATAAGAATTAGAATTTTCGATTACATCTGGTTTGTACGGATCATATTTGTTTACTTTAATTTCAGTTTGAGTCACTTCAATCGTAGAACCATATTAAGTTATTTCTTTTATGTTATACGTATTTGGCACAAAAATGAATTTTAGATGGTTCTGGTTTGTATTAGGTTTGTTTGTCATGAGTTGTTTTTGTTAGCGATTAGATCTGACTGCTGGATGAAGAAATATGGATCCCGGATCGGCCTTAACTTCAGGTACACCAGCCAAAACGTTGGTTTAAGTCATGTTTCTAGTTATATATTCAATTAATATAATCATATATGTGACTATATATGGGAGTAGCAAGTTGATAAAGCCTAACGAGAATAGAGAGAAATTCACCCGCTGAATATAATGCGATTGCGTTAAAAAAAGAAAAGAATATAATGAGCGATTGGAAAACCGGGCTGGGATACATGGACTGGACGGGGTATGCAAACCGTACGAACAAGCCCAACTATAGAAAAAGCCCACTGGGTTAAGAAAGAGTAAGAGATAGGTAAACTGAGCTGGGCTTGATGGATTAAACTAGGTTTGCAAAATTAACGCTTCTATCTACTTTTTCTTTTTAAGAGAGAGTATTTTTTGTCTAGTTAATAGCCACACATAACAAAGGTCCAATTCGCTATATACCGAATCTCTCCCACTTGGCCCAAGTCAGTTGGTAGTAAATACCGTGCCATTTTTGATAGTCTAACTCGGGCCTGGCCTTTTGATAGTACTTCAGATATCTTACTGCCTAGACATAGAACTATTAGGCCCATTCTTTTATTTTTTCCACAAAGAATGACATAAGTTGCTGTAAACAGAGCCTTTATGAGTATTATCAAAACATTCTTAGTATGTGTCAATTATTGAAATTATTTAATCCTAAAATTTACCCTAAGAGTGTGAGACCATAACCAATCAACTTTGTATAGTTTTTTTTAGAAATAAACCAACTTTGTAGAGTTAATGCCTAGCACATTGCACTTATAAAGTTTAACGTTATAGCTATGTAAAATCCTAAAATGTTAGTAAGTAACAAGATCACTAGATGTGTCTATCCGTTTGGTCTCTCATATATTTGTAGTTATATCCCCTATAATTCCTTAATCTTTTCCTGCACTCCTATTTTCATATTTTTTTCTTTTCTTTTTTCGGAAAAGGAGAATATATTGATTTCAAGTGGTACACAAGTTGATTACATATTTCGGAATCTAATCTGAATACTACGCTATTGAGAACAAAGACCATGGTTAGTAAAGTTATGCATTGACATATTGTCTGCTCTAGATATAAAAATTCATCTTACAACACTAAAGTTGCTAAGATGTAAACTCACGGGTAAAATTGAGTTAACAGATTCAAATTATTACTCCCTTCATCCCATGTCCAATGTCCTATTTGTCAGTGGCGGACGCAAAGAGGGTCCGGGTCCCCGAAACTTTTGAAAATTTAAAAATGCTGTTATAAAATTTTCTTGAAAAATACAAAATAACATAAATATTTAAAAGAAAATAGTGTCAAAAAATTTTTTTCCCCACTAAACAAAGTTCTGGGTATTGTCTTTTTTTCCTGTATGTGTGTATGAAGTTACACCCTTTTTGTCTTACTTGTTAGTTTCTTAATATGTGTGCAAAAACATAAGAGACAAATGGGGCAAGGAGTAGGGGCATCACAATGGTAAAAGTGGATTCATCCAACCAAACAATATTTTATTTATTATCTCCTTCACAACTCTTACTTAACTAGGTTCTTATAAAAAGGGGGTGTCTTAGTTAAGAACCCCTCTCACACCACTCCTCTCTCCTCACCTCACCTCATCTTTCTTTTTTTCTTTACACAACATGGTGGAATCCACACCATTGGGATGCCCCCTAAGAAACTTTCACACCCCCCGCCTGTCCCCTCCACATTTTTATTTATATGTTCGTTTTAATTCAAAGATTCAACTCTACTACCGAGTCACTATATGGAATCGACTTCGAAACGTTTTTTTTTATTCTTTGAGTTTCGTTTCCGTTTACAACTTTACATGTGTTATAAATAGAGCTGATCAAATGGGCGGCGGGCCGGTTCGGGCAGGACGACATTAAATTTTAAGTCTGAACAGGCCTACATTTTTGTCCAAGTCTGTTTTAAATTTTTTCGGGCGAGCCGGGTAGGCCCGGATTTATTTTAATCTTTGCCATTGTCTGGCCCGTCCGGCCGGGTTTTATAATTTTTTTTACAATATTGTTAGTTTTTTTTTTAAAAAAAATATAATATTGATATATATTAATATAATATGAATATATGTTGTATGTAATATTAATAGATATTACTCCCTCCATCATGAATTGATCGTCCTGTTTACTTTATGACACGTTTTTCTCTTCAATATAAGCATATAAGATAAAATTATTTTATAAAACTAAATTTTGTAATATATAGTTTAACATGTAAGGAATCATATACAAAAATTAAATTTTAAAAATTATTTTATCTTATATGTTAAAAATTGAAATCAAATGACATATCCAAATAGTGTACAGGACAGTCAATTCAAGACGGAGGGAGTATATAATTTAAATAAGTAGTACGAGGTATTATATAAAATTAATTTAAATATATACCTCCTCCCAATCTCAATACTTGATTTTCTAACTCTAGGCATAAGAATTAAAGAGGAAAATTTTAGACTATTTTACCCTTATTTTTTGCATTGAGAATTGAATAAATTTGAAAATTAGAGTTGTAAAATAAAATATGAGAGGGTAGAATTGGAAAGAAGATCATAAAAAGGCTAAAACATCTTCTATTTTGAAAATAGTGAAAGGACTTAACAAATCATATACTGAAAACAAAGGGGAATATTATATTATATTTATAAATATATATATATAATAATAAACCGGGCTGGGCCTGGCTTAGTTACGGGCCTCAAATTTTATCGAAGCCCGGCCCGGTTTTTCATTCGGGCCTAATTTGTTGTCCATACCCGCCCGAAATTTTTCTCAAATGTTATAACTTACAAATTATAAGTGCAAAATTAAATGCATCATTTTTCGTGCTCTTCAAAACAAAATGCATCATGGATATGTTTTGGTAAACTTAAAATTTCATGTTTTTAGAAGGAGTATATATACATATTTTTTAAGTGAATCACATTCATTAACAAAATGAATCTTCTTCAACAATAAAATGAACCATATTCATTAACAAAATGAATCTTACCCCAAACACTCTAAAAACTGCATTTTTATGGGTTGTACATAAACCACAAACCCTAAAAATCTATCGAGTTAGTAACGACAATATAAAGTGTAGACTAATGTCAAAAAGATTACCTTACCCTAACAATCTTTATTTACCCCCTGATTCATTTTTCTTGAACCTCTTATTCACTTTAGTTAACAATCTTTATTTACGAGAATCATTTTTCTTAAACTTCTAATTCACTTTCTTAAACTCTTTATTTACTTTATAAAAATCTCTGATTCACATTTCTTAAACATCTTAATCACTTTAGTTAAACAATCTATGCTTTCAAGATTCATTCTTGTTACTTTGATTCACTTTATAACAACTAGTGATTCACTTTTAAAAAACATTTGATTCACTTTTCTTAACCTCTGATTCACACTAGTCAAACAATCAGAATCACTTTAGTTAAACAATCTGTGTTTATGAGATTCACATTTTTAAAATCTCTTATTCACTTTTGAGCAACTCTCTGATTCATTTTTTAACAACCTTTGATTCACTTTTTAACAACCTTTAATTCACTTTTTTTAAACTTAAGACTCACAATTAATCTTAAAAAATATGCACATACAAAAAATAAAAAAATTAAAATTTATCAAAACATATCAATGATGCATCTTGTTTTGAACAGTACGTAAAATGATGAACACTGATATAATTTATTTTATTTTTACACTTATTTTGTAAGTTATAACATTTTAAAAAACATTTTTCTTCTCCTCTCTCTACTCCTCTCCCCTATCCACATGATTTCCCTCTTATTTCCTTTTTTTTCTTTATTTTCCTTTAATAAAATACTGACATGTGACACCATCTCCATATTATAATATGGAGCAATCTCCATCTTCGAAATCGGCACGAAAGAATTAATCAACAGGACATTAGGGGTGCGCGGAAATTGAATACAAACAAAAACAAACGTCGAAGTCCACCATTTCATTATCATGCTATATTAACAAACACTAATATTTTTATTCGATAACAAACAGAAAAGGATAACTCTAGTAATATTAGATTCTAATCTATAATTGAAGGATAATGTCGACACGTTTGTTAGTAATGGCATCATGCATGTCTCCATTTTTCTAAAAAAGGGAAAAAGCTTCTTAAAATAAGCATAAAGGGGGAAACGAAAAAAGAAAACTGCACAAAAACGCATCGTATTTGGCTTTTCTATCAGTACTACTGCGTACTACAGGCGATGGTGGGTAGTAGAGAGGAGCAGTAAGAAGCGCAGGGCAGAATCTGAAAGGATTCCTTTTTTCCTGCTCCACTTCACTGCATGTTGCTGTCTTGTCCTGGAATCATCATGAATCATGAATTAATAATGAAGATAATTTGCATTATTAAACAATTTGCTGTAGATCGAGATGAAATGATATCTTCAAATCCGGCCTATTTCATCCCCACCCCACCTATTATTCTGAGATCAAAGTAAATTGAATCTTATTCTCCCCCTTTAACTCTTTCCTTCTAAACTTTCAACTCAAGAAAAGATGTCAAGTTAGGGCATAGCTGCCAAGTCAGAAATGCAGTAATTAGTACCATAACTGCCACTTGCAAGTGCAAGTGCGGTATATTTGAATCTCAACGAGTTGACTATTATAGATACCAAACTTTTAAAATTTGGATTGTTTAAGTTTCCGTCCGATATATAGAGCAATCAGCAGCTCTTTATCAAATTTTTATGACTAGTAAATGGGTGTCTACTTTTCATTCAACCAATCTAACAATTGTCTGGGTATCATCACTGCAATAGAGTTTAATCATCTAGTTCAAGATGAGTTGGTGTGGTTCCTTCACACCTAAGACACCAGAATATCAAACCATGAATTAAAAAAAGATAGGGAAATTACATCCTTCATATATGACATTTGGTGAAATTATATATCCAACTCATGAGGTTTCAAAAATTACTTTTACCCATATGGTTTTCCTCATTTTACCTCCAACAACTTTTTTATTTTTTTGTTCAACTTAAAAGATGCTTAATGTTATCCAAACTTGATGAAATTTTACATGAACGATGCTAAAGTGTTATATTTTGATCCAACGTCATGGGTGGGGGATGTAATTTTCCCGAAAAGATATGAAAAAAAGCATATTTATTAGTGATTGTGAGATCATATTGTTGACCGGAGAGAATACCAAAAACATTGCCCTTCCATCCTTTGGTCAGATATGGGGAAGGGCAGGTACTTTGGTTTTTTTACTATCAAATAGTTGAATAATTCTTTGTTTCTTTGGTATTGCCAAAGATTTGAACAATAAAAATAGCTAACTAGTGATTAATCGAATCGGTTGAGTCACGTAGAAAAATGGTTCAAGTCTATTGGTCTGTTAGGATGCCTCAGTTGCATATATCACTGAACTTTCACTTGACAACTATTGTAATGATAAATGGCTCACTTCGTCATGATCCTCTCTTGAATTCTCAAAACTTCTGTCACCCATCCATATAGGGGAAAATAACCCATCGTTGTATTGGCTAAGCTACTCCAACTTCGGGGAAGTCGGAATAGGAGAGCATTCATCTTGAGGTGGGCTTACTACTTAGCTGCTTTTAGTAGTTATCCGCTTCACACATAGTTATCCAGCATTTAACGTGGCCATAATAGCTAGTCAGAGGTGTGTCCTTCTTGGTCTCCCCATACTAGAGAAAAGTCCTTGTCGGTACGGTATAAATAGTCATACCTTAACCATATTGTTAAGAGCACTAATCGTGTTTCCATTATATATTCGGACGTACCTGGTTAACAAGCAAACGATCGATGCACAAAAACCTCAGCCCGGAAGACCCTGACTAGCAAACAACAAATCCAGGAAACCGGCTGCACCCACACCCCGAAGCAGGCAAAGGAAGGCGAGCATTGCTAACTGAGACCTCTATCAACTCCCTCACCAGCATGAAAGCACTCATGACCTTACACCCATCTTGCCCCATCAACACTGTCGCCTCGAGTCCGTCATGACCTCCTCTAATACGGCCCCGATTATCCCAAGATGTATGCGATCTTCTCCTGACTTCTGTAGGGCCACGCTTGACAAAGGAAGCTTCTATTAAAAGCCTCGCAATAGATGATGACGCTTGTACACCACACACGTGTAATGTCATCATCCCAGCTATCGATCAAACAACAAGCAGGGCAAGCAAGACTGCATCCCATAATCGATCCCCATCGTAGAGGGCACTCTCTCTCCTTCACTTGTAACCACATGATTCGGCCATTCTACTAAAAACTTCTCTCAAACCCCCAGGGACTAGGTTATTTAAGACCAAACCACGTAAATCTTGGTGTCTCTTCATTTTTTTCACTAATATACTCGATCCACCATCTTAATCACATAAAGACGTAAACTTGACTCAATTCTGTAGGCTAAACTCTAGCAGGTAAATTACCAACATCTAACAGTCCTCTTAATGCTCTAATGCCTACACTGAATATGAACCGATTTGTCTTGTGATGTTCTAAACCCAACTCATGTATCATTTTAAGAGGTGTAAAATATCCACAGTATTGTTTTTAAAAAAAAAAAAGAAATAATTAATTATATAAATATGTGGGGTAAGAAAGAGAGCTTTTAAACAACTTAATATTATAAAGATCTTTTGAAATGCATCTGAAGTGGGATGAGGGAGAGTTAGACGATGTTGATTAAGCAGTTTTGTTGTCCAGTCTGACATTATTAATCCAGTCTGACATTATTAATGTGATTAAGCTGACAGGTCAACATGGAGTTAACTTCCTGATAACAAAGTTTTAGTTCGGCGGCTCGTAGTCAAAGATACATTAACCTCAAGGTGGTTACCAATAATTATGATAAACACAAGGGTTAACTGTATTATCCCAAATCCTCAAGGGGGTTCAGAGTAATTTACTCTAAAAATATAAAAAAATTGAAAAAAAAATCTTTAAATACTAAATATACACAAAACTTTAATAAATTTCAAATGTAGAAATTCTTACTTTTATTAAATGTTAGTTTAATCCAAAAGATACCAAATTAATAATTATAATTCACAATATATAATTTATAATACCATAAAGAATAATAAAATAAATAAGAAAAACAAATATGTAAATGAGCTAATATATGAGTAAAAAATTAAAAAACATATATAAAAATATAAATATATAAATTGAATTACATACAAAATCATAAGAATATAATATAATATTAAAAATTACAAATTTCATTAAATAAACATACACAATATTATCAAACACTTTAAAACTTTTGTTCTCTTTTCATTCTCTACAATAGTCGTTTTTATCATAATTTTGTATGTTTTATATTTATAAAAATTATAAAATTATACAAAATAGTAATACTGCATGCTTTAGAAGTTACAATTTTTATTTAAGTAATAAAAAATTGAAATATGTATTGGTTATATAAACTTTATATATTATTTTTTTCATATAGGGGTTTTACTGTAAATTAACTAATCTAGTATGATGAACTTAAAGAATAATATAAAATGAAAATTTTAAATTTATTATTTTGATATACTTATTTTATGAATGTGTAAATTCTAAGTAATATAATATATTTATAAAATTTAGTATGTTTTTTAATTTTTTAAATTACATATATTTTTCTATATATATTTTTATAATTTTTAGTCAGTATATCAATTAATTAAAGTCAAAATATATGTTAATTTTTTCTTCACATTTTATATTGGATTAATTTGTTTATAAACTTACATAATATTTAACCATCAATTTGTTTGAAGTTTTGTGCATATTTAAGAATCATTATCTTATTTAAATTTATATGTTTTAGCATTTTTTAAATTTTTTTTACTTTTTTAAACATTTTTGAAATTAGTTATTTTTTTGTAACATTTCATTAAATTCCCTGAGTAAAAAAAGGGCATATTGTGAACTTGAAACATGACCTGCAATGTCAGGGGGTAAAATAGTCATTATTCAAGATCATTTCATGGAACATGGGTATTTTATGAATTTTGAAACTTTTTAAGGTAATCTTGTAAACATAATTTGAAAAAGAGGTATATTGTGAATTACGAAAATTTTAGAGGGATAGTGTGAATTTTCTCAAAAAATTACTTATTATAGCTTCTAATTTGGTTTTTTAAATAAAATAGTGGATGTTTTATGTTTTTATTGGTTTGATAGATTTTTTAAAATATTATTTATAATAATTTTTGTTTGTTATTGATCTCATAACTTTTAGTAGGGTTGTCAATGTCAAGTTTTGGGCCGGGTTAACCTCAACCCAAACCCGACCTACTCAAGTTTCTTGCCAACCTGAACTCAAACCTGGAGCAGATTAGTTTTTGTCAACCCTAAATCGACACGGGTTATATATCCCCAACTTAACCCAATTTGTTTGACACTAACCCAGAACTGACATGATAACCCAAACCCGGAACTGACATGATGACCCAAACCCGAAATCAACCCAACCCATAACCTGAAATTAAAAAGTTTATATTATCAATATAAATTCAATACAAAATCATCAGGACAATATAAACCATTAACATAGCATATAAAACCATCAAACATAAATGGTCGCATGAATAATAAACAATTTCGATTGTAGTAGTACGGTAGTAAGTCGGATAGTAGAATAAAAATAAATAATTTGATTTTTAATGTTTTCAGATTATGGGTTGAAATAATCAAACTGAACACTGACCCAGGTTTTGCGTGTTGCAACTCAAACCCAACCCAAATTTTTTTTCTGATTTAAAATTATAATTTAAACCTACGATTTGACGTGTCCGATTTCAAATTCGTGTCAAAATTAACAACTTACTTTCGGTCGCCGGGTCCGAGTACTCCGTCTCCACCAGAACAAAAAAGATGGACGTGTAGAACGTATCAATTTTAATTAGATTTGATTCAATGGTTTTTTAAGCATGAGCATAGGATAAATGGCATGAATCATATTGCCCATCATTTCATGTTGCGTGTGATCACTACTACTATAAGATGGGAATTGTTCGTCCGCGGAGTGTGGAAATTCCGTTATTCGTATTCGTGTTCTTCAATAAAAATAGGTAACGGGCCATTAATGGTTGTCAAATATGTTCCAAACTTAAAACCGGAACCGAAATTTTGAAACGGAATTTTGTTCAGGTTAAATTTTAGTTGGTGATAACACAGGGTAGGATTGTTTTTTTTTTTTTTTAAAAAAGGTATAGTAATATTCATTAAGAAACAAGGTTCAGGACAATTTCCGGAATGGTACCTGGAATCCATGACCCTGCGAACTGCTTACTACGGACATGGTTAGCTAAACTATGCGCTGCGATATTGTCATGTCTAGGAATGTAAAACCATACAACCTCTTGAAAACGCCCTAGATCTGCCATGATTCTGTCCAATATTGTAGTTGTGGACGATAAGAGCGATGAATTTCCCGCAGCTTGCAGATATTGTATTACTGACTTACAGTCTGACAGCACTCGAAGAGTGGTGATACCTAAGGCAAAAGCCTCATGCAATGCCAACTCAATCGCCGTTGCCTCCGCATCAGGACTTAGAACTTGTGTTGGAGTTGATGCGCATCCAACCAACAAGAGCTGAGTTTTTGTACGTGCGACCCAAGCCATGCCCACCCGTCCCTTAGTGTCTAAACTAGCATCAGTGTTGAACTCGGGAACAAAAGGTTGCTGGCTCCTGCGCTGTTGCAATGCCTCTACACCTGAATGGTGTTGGGACATTGAAAGTTGAAGAAAACTATTGGCTTGACACTATCCCTGAGCAAAACTATGCACATGACCATGCGTAGCCTGGCAATGCGCAAACCAGATTTTCCAAAGAAAGCAAACATACTTGGTGGCCATAGCTTTAGGTTGCTCCAAAATAAACTGATACAACTAGTGCTGCAGGCCGTGGTCAGTGTGAATGCTGTGGGGCAAAGTAAAACCAAACTCCAACCAGAGATGCTTGACACTGGGACAACCATGCAAGGCATGCAACATAGTCTCATTGGAACGACAGGACACACAGCCTGTTTGCATAACAATCTTGATTCGGTCCTTGATAACAGTTTTGTATGCAAGCTTAGTAATCCGAATCTTCCAACTGAACAACTTAATTCGCGGTGGGATATCAAGGCTCCATATCATTTTGAACACCTTGGCGCTGGGATCATTGTGCGAAGTAGATGGAGCTGAGACATTTTTCAAAGTCTGTGCTGCTAAATATGCGGTTGAGACTGAGAATTTACCAGATTTTGAGAGACCCCAAGACTAGTAGTCAGCAGTGGGCATCATATGCGACTCCTGAGGTGATAGGGTAATTCGAAGAACATGTGCGATATCCGACTCATCGCACCATTGTTGTAACAAACCAGTATTCCAACTTTGATCTACTGTAATAAGACTCGCTACAGAGGAGTATTGATTTACAAGAGGTGGAAGATTCCAAGGATAAAGTTCCCCCCCCCCCCCCGGCTTCGAAGCTAGCCAGCGATCCGTAATCCTTGTGTCTCTACCGTTGACAATTGTCCGTCTTCCCCTATACTCGACGATGTCCCGCACACTAAGAAGAGCCCTCCAAATTGGACTAGATACAGCATTAGGCCGCACTGTGGACCAATAAACACCTGGCACATACTTGGCATGATAAAAACTGGAGAGTAAGGTGTGAGGTTCAGTAAGCAAGCGCCAAAACTGTTTTGCTAAGAGCGCTAGATTAAAACTATGAAGTTCCTTAAAACCCATGCCCCCAGAAGCTTGATCTTGACACAATGCGGACCATTTAGTCCAGCGAATAGCTTTGGAGTGTGCTGTTCCCCCCTCCCCAGTAGCTATTAATCATCTGCTGAATTTGCTTGAGTAAGGATCAGGGAAGAAGTATAATGGACATAGCATATGAAGGAATAGCTTGAAGGACAACCTTAACCAATAGCGTTCTACCGGCATGGGAAACCTGTTTAGACCAGCCTTGGATGCGCTTAGCAACTCTATCATTTATGTAATTAAAAACGGAGCATCTTTTTGAAATACCCCAAATCTAATTAATATTATTAAACCATTATTTAATGGAAAATAATCCTATTATAAATCATTTCATGTACGCATGCAAACCCATGCATGAGAACGTTACGTAAAAACAGTCGTTTCTCCATAAACGCTAAAACGCCTTAGAAGCATATGGTCAAACATGACCTTGTATGACCCTCTAATATTCAAAACAAATGGTCATACAATTATTATATGAATATATAAAATTATTCCCTAAGCTAGATTCAGTCAAAAACGCAAAACGCTCGGGAGTGCTCACGCACGCCCCTTAAAGCACGAAAAGTCCGGAGGAGTGCCGAGGTGGCACGAACTCCTATAAAATTAATTCCTTGAGTTCCTAACATCATTATTAACCATTATAAAGAGAACCCACGAAGTGGTTTCTCAAAATTCAGCAAAAACAACAGGAGGATTTCTTAGCGCTCCTTTTTGCCCGGGTGTGTCCCGATGGCCCGTAAATTATGTCACGGGTGGATGTAACCCCATATAACCCAATGTAACATCTTAGTATATGTTTATTTACTATAATAAGTGGTTACAAACACTTGGAACTCATAAAAACAAATTGTTTCCCAAAATTTCCTTAGAGCACAAAAACACACCTTCGGGTGTCACGAAAACGCGTTTTACGCAATTGCCTTGTAGTTTTTGACATGCCACGAATTGGTAATCTTAAATAGGGTTAAAATGACCTTCTAAATAAGTTGGTGTGACTAGTCAACAAGACTCTCTATATGGGCCGATTTTGAGAGCAAAAACTAGTATAAAATTTGCCTTTAAAGTTTAAAAAAGGCTTAAAACATAATGACTCATCATCCCATGTGCTATAATACTTAATGGCAAAGAAATATGTGACTAATTTGACCAGAGAGCTGTCGAAATTATGCTAGAGAACATGGCCAAGTTGGCTAGACAAAAACAAATACTAAAAGCAAAAAGTATATTCCTTTTCTTTTTGCCTTTTGATAGCATGTGACCTTCCTTAGCTCTTCCTTAGCTCTTCCTTGGCTCTTCAACACCGATGGAGACCCCCATTCAACCCTTGAAATCGTGCAACACAATGAGGAAGAAGACAAGCTTAACTTAGAAAAATCAAAAGATGATACCTTACCTTTTCTCACCTTGTCTTCTAGTTCGCATTATTTTTGCTCCACCTTGCCTTGTCCTCCATTATGGCCGATTTCAATGCTGGAAAAGAGGGCATTTATTGAGCCAATAACTCATTGAATAAACTAAGGAAAAGTATAGTCATTTGACATTAAGAATTAAGAAAACAAAAATCAATTCCAAGTCATTCTCTTCTTACATTTACGTGAGCTAGGTCTCACTTTCCTTCTTGCACTCTTCATTCACGAATTGGTAAGGTTTCTAAGCTCTCTCTTCTAGCTTCATCTTCTTCCTTTGAAGCTCTTAAGTCCATTAATGGAGATTTAACTTCTATCTTCATCTTTAAGGTAATTTCCTAGCATTTCTTGTCAAACCTTGAAGCAAAACTCTTCCTAGCATAACAACAAGAGTTCGGCATCACTTAGTTCACCAAGGAGGTTGTTCAAACCAACATTAAACCAAGGAGCATCTCAAGGTTATCTTAAGGTAGGTTTTAAAGCTTGAAAATCCTTAAAGCACATTTTTATGTGTAACCAAGTTCTACTTCTTCTAAGTCTCTTTTCCTCTTCATTTTGATGAAGGAAAATTTTTCTTCATCCACCTTAGGAGTGCCGAATTCATAAGGAGAAAAGTCTAAGGTAAATCCTTGTAAAACTACTTACAAATCTACTTAAGATCTTTATTCAAGATCTAACTCCTAAAACTCCTACACCACTTGCATATAACCGAAGTGGAGCATCAAAATTTCCTTGGAGAAAGCTTGGAGATTCAAGAGGAGTTCAAGCACTTTAACCACCTTTGTTAAGAAGTAAGTTTACTAAGTAAATCCTTATGTTATAAGCTTTGTTAAGCTTCTAAAAATTATACAAAAATTATGTACATCTCCTAGGTTTATTAAAACCGAAACTATATGGTATTATATGCCAAAAATACAATCTATAACTTATATAGAAAATATTTACCTTAAGACACATTTTTGTGTCACAAAATTTAGTTATGTTACATATTAATTCAAGCCGAATTGTCAAGGGCAAAAATGCTTATTTTTGAGCTAAGAATTTATATAAGACATTACAATAATTTTTACATGAGTTATATAACTCCTATGAATTTATGTATAATTATTATGACATATAAATCCACTTTTATATATATGGTCACCAAATAAATATGGCCGAATGTACTAATTGATAAATAGGTATTAATGACCTACTTAGGTATATAAACTTATATCACAAAGTTTGGTGAGCTAAAAATATTTCATTAGTGCTTAAATGGCTAATTAATTAAGTTAAGTGGCTTAAATGTAATTTTTACAAAATTTAGTGTATATATTGTGAAAGCCGAGAGCTAAAGGGGTATTTGGGAAATTATAATATAATATAAGGTTAGGAATTAAGTTTATGAATTTTAGATAATTTAAACAAGGTTAAAATAACATTTTAAAGTTTTGGGCTATTATGTAATTTATAAAAATGTTATGAAAGTTTAGAACATAAAAAGGGGCGAATTCATAATTAAGAGATTTATTAGGCTCACCTTTGAAATTTGAGGAATTATATATTTAGACTTTAGTTTATAAGTCATTAAGGAGTTATTATAAAGTTTTGGGGTGAAAATGTAATTAATGGAGAGTTCAAGACCAAAGCCGAATTACTTGGGGTTAGTTTGGTAATTTAAGAATTTATATATATATATATTCGGCATTTATGGAGAATTAAAATTAAAACTATAGTTCATAAGACATTATGCAAAGTTTATAAGGTTTTGTGGTTAAATTGTAATTATGGGAAATAAAATATTATTGCCGAGAATTTAAGGGGCTAAGTTGTTATTTTTGAAAGTTATAGTACTTAAAAGCTATATACTAAAATATTAGTGTGACTATGTAATTTAGCTAAATAAGAAGTTAAAACTCTATAATATAATGAGATTAGAATTTAAGTATAAAGTTTATGAATTAATGTGGTTGATTTATAAATAACCGAAATATAGGGGTAATAATTTATATTTAAATAAATATAGGTCCTACATGGATATTTGGAGGAATTAGAAGAAAGAATTTTAATTAAAGGAATTATGGAATTAGAACTATGGCTTATAAGTTATAAGGAGTTAAAAGTTAAAAAGAAATAATAAGTATTTTATGACTAAAAGGAGAATAATGAGATTATAAGAACATTATGTCATTGTAAGACATTTAAATATAGTTAAGAAAATTATAAGTTGTTATGTCACTTAGACAATTAAAATAAACAACAAATATAGTACATGAATATATGAATACATATATGTACATTAAAGGATTTATAAATAAATCAAAAAGGAATAACAAATAAGTTATACATTAAATCATGAGGTAACTACAAGAAATTAACCTCACATGAAATAACAAATACGAGATTTGTTGAAAGATCCAATAGAATTATTATATAAGGGTAACATAAATTAACCCTCTCAGTTAATCCTAATCTAGGACTTTGTTTGACCAGACGTTGACCGGGAATTAAACAAGTCCAGTCTACGGTGAACGGTATGGGATTCTTGCAACCTGTTTTCTACCGGATTACACCGGCTTGTGTGCTATCTGTTGTTTGAAATAACGACCAAGATAATTAATGTAAAATGTTGT
This sequence comes from Limonium bicolor, assembly GCA_023374045.1. NCBI lineage: Eukaryota > Viridiplantae > Streptophyta > Magnoliopsida > Caryophyllales > Plumbaginaceae > Limonium > Limonium bicolor. The sequence continues at coordinate 177,646,858 of CM041780.1, read as the reverse complement.
TTACTCTTGTGCGCTGTTGTATTACTTTATGTGCGTGAATGATGCTGACTACTACGTGTATGTCCCACGCATACAAACACTACTATACCAGTGGATTAAATACCTGCGCTTCAGTATACCGAGGACTTGTACTCGAGTCTCTCACTAACTTCACTTTATAACAAACGTCATTATCCTAAACGTGATAATTGACAATACACATTGTGTTCTTGTTTAACGTCTTTATATGACATTAACAATTCTATACTACGAGAACGAGGAGCCCAGTTGGATCTGGCCATGCATGCTACAGGAGCTGTACCTGTCTCAGGTCGTCTCCTATCTACGTCGCGACGGAACTTTCAGTTGGGGGGAAGACTCTATTCCTCCCGGGTTTCTAATGCCCTTTAGTTTGAGGAAGACTTCATTCCTCTAGGGGATTCTATTTCCCACGCCTCTCAGTTCAGGGTTTAACTACGTTATCTCCTGGGGTTTTATACCCAACCTTTCAATCTTAACGAGGCCACTATACCTCCACTATTTAAGATATTCAGTTATACCTGTCAGTCCCATTGTGCGGATCGACTATCATTAAAGAATTTCAGTTCAGCTAACACGACCTTCTGTGTCTTGTTCTATGTGACATTATTGTCCTTGTATGGATACTTGTTATTATCAGACTATGCTTGTTTACAGCTTTATAAAAATGAACTGCATGTGTTCGACAAAGTAGTGGTGTGGCCCGGTAGACGATGGGCTGCACGTTTTCCATACCAGCATTGTTTGCTGAGCCCCTTTGGGGGCACCCCCATTTTTCAGGTACCTGAAGTTAAGAAGATTACCACACCGAGTGTAGGTGGGGTAGATTCAAGCTATGGGAGTCTTCCTTTAGACATTTGTTTTACTTAAGTATTTTACATTTGAGTTTGATTCCTAGTATCTCGGATTGTATTCGTATTCAGACGTGACTTTTGGAGATTGTATTTGGACTTAGCCTTGTTGGTCACAAGGGTGGCCAACGGCATTGTAATACCGCCCGGTTGTTGTATTTATTTCCGCTGCAGATGTATTTTATTTGGGAGTGATCGCCGTCCAGTTTATTGGATTTCGGGTTGGGGTGTTACACTTTTCTTACCAATCTTGCTTGGGAAGCCAAGATACAAACCTAGATCCGTTGTTTGTTGCGCCTGAAGTTTTGCAGCTACTGCAGCTCGCAAAGAGTGCTACAAGCCAGAGGAAAACATGATCGCATATTTGTTGGTATTGATACACTGTCCCGAGGCTGCTTCGAAATCCTGGAGAATAGCATTAGAGGCAGTTGCTTCCCCAAAGATAACAATGTCATCAGCAAACAGCAAATTGGATATTGGTGTTTGAAGCCCAGGTATACAGAAAACCCAATAATAGCCAACATCAGTGGCAAGTTGCAGAGCCGAAGATAAGGCATCCATGCATAAAATAAACAAGATGGGTGATAATGGATCCCCTTGACGAAGACCCTGCTGTGGCTGAAATGATAGACCTGGGTAACCGTTAATAAGGATAGTAGTGCGGACTGTAGTTATGCATTGACGAACAAGAGATATCCAAGAGGGATGAAACCCCATGCTGGAAAGGACATCCAAGACAAAGCTCCATTCTAAACGATCAAAAGCCTTGGACATGTCTACTTTGTACGCAAAATGACCCTTGGTCTTAGCCCGCGATTGACGCATGGTGTGGAGAATCTCGTGTGACAGCAGAATTTGATCTGAAATCAATCTGTTATGAACAAACGTCGCTTGGTTGTTGGAAATAACACAGGGAAGGACATCAGCAACTCTGTTGACTAATACTTTGGAGATTACTCGATATATAGTATTACATAAGGAGATGGGCCTAAAGTTCATGATTGAAACAGCTCTAGGTTTCTTCAGTATAAGGACAATATTGGTGTCATTCAAAGACGGCGGCATCACATTGCTGTTGAGAAAGGATAGAGTAGTTTGCAAGAAATTCTCACTGACAAGGGGCCAAAATGTACGAAGGAAGGTGCCATTAACTCCATCGGGCCCAGGGGCCTTGTCTGGATGCATTTGGTTATATGCTCGAACGACCTCCTCTCTGGTGTACGGTTGCCCCATGTCTTGATAAAGAGTAATTGGAACTCTGTCAGCTATGCAGGCCAAGAGGTGAGGATCCAGATATGGGTTTGAAGAAGTAAACAAAGATTGGAAATGTTGGCGTGCTACTTGCTCAATGCCTGCCCAGGTTGATTGTGAGGCATGAGTATTCGAAGATAAAGAAGTAATGGTATTTTGTCTTGTACGCATTCTATGTCTTGCATAAAAGAAAGTCGTGTTTCGATCCCCTGATGTTAGCCATTGTTGTCTAGAACGCTGTTGAAGTCTTATCTCTTCCTTCAACAAGAGGGAATCATAAATGGAGTTTAATTCATTCCAACGGTCAATATTGCAAGTTGAAGGCATAGCAGTAGCGACTAGGTCTATTTTTTGGCGAGTTTGATCAAGCAGTCTTTTCTCAACCCAGATCTGGCGCCTACCCCACACTCGAAGCTGCTGGCCACACATCCTTACCTTTTGGCAGTTGTAACACCCCTCTCCATAATCACGATATAATCTCTCACGTAGCAAAAAATAAAACTTCTCACAGCGGAAAATAAACAACAATTACAAAACTCACTCGGGTGTCACCGGCCATTACTCGCCCATGCGAGCAACGTAGCCAAACTACATCCAACTTCCAAAATAAACAAACTGCTAACCGCAGTGATAACGAGAAATTCCTATACATCATACTAAATCCATAAATCATAAACATCGACAAGTGAGCGTCTACCCGAACCTGAATATACACAACCTCACCATATTACAATTCATCATCCTCAGTTCTACACAACATCTCCATGTGTAGTAGCAAAAGCAAAACTCCAATTACCCTGTTCCTGCTCTCCAGCTCCGACAATGACCAACAACCTGAAATGGTGTAGTATCAGCGATAGACGCTGAGTATGCCGGGCCTGGACCCTAATGGTCACTTGTCATTTTAACCATCTTATTATTAGATTGGTTTCATGCTTTACCATTTTACAGTTATAAACAATACTGTATTAATCATGCATAATAAATTTAACCATCCATCCAAATATCCATACATTCATTTAATATTCCATACAATCATTTATATATCGAACGTATCGAGTAATAACCATATAATGTACAATGTACATTCGCCGTAGCGTACAGTTTTCATATTTAATTTACCTTAGCCTTGTAGGCTCCACCCAACCATCAACACACAATAAAATAACCACAAGTATAACCAATGAACAACAAAGCGAAACAACGAGAATAATAAACAAGTATTAAGTCTCGTCCATGGTATTGTTCGCCACTGTATAAGTCCTCACACTTGACTTTTGCTTGTCCTCAAGCAAATAAGGAATATAATTATCTCTAAGCCAAAATAATAAAACAAGATTAAATAAGTGTAGAAGGGAATTTAGACAAAGTGACAATTGAAAGAATAATTCTGCTCTTAGAAGTAGGTTTTTATAAACAGTGAAGAAGAAGAATTTAATAAAAGCATAGATAAACTAGACTGCAGAAAACAAGTTAGATTAACCTGGGATCTTCAACCAATTTCAATTCTCTAACCCGGGATGACAAGGGGTGTGAAGTAATGCCTTATTCCGCAATACCTTTCAACACCACATACTCATGTTTATAAATATAAATTGCAATTTATTATTTACACTTTTTTTTGAATGTGCAAATTGTATAGACAAAGCACATATTATTTATATAATATATTTTTTTAATTGCATTATTTTTCTGTACCCCAGACTTTTCTCTCTATCCTTGTAACGGTATTGGGTCTTCTATCCCAGGTCACGAGACCTTAGGTAGATAGGTGTTAAAGCACCCCAAAGAACTTAATAACCAGATAGACGAGGCCTGTTTTTGGTTTAGAAAAATTCATAAACAGTGGAGTACCTTGTCTTTATCCTTTTCTTTCCTTGACTTTCCACATATTTCCATAATCCCAAGCTAAACTAAATTGATTTTTACAGCTAGCAGATTTATCATATTTTGAGTGAAAATAGAATATTTTGAAGGAAAATAATTTTATACAAACTCCTTTAAATAAAACCATCTTTCAGTTGTCACTTGACATAATTTCAGACACTTCTACAATTATTTTATCTCATTTTTACAATTTTTTATAGGCAGTTTAGAGTAGCAGAAAGCGAGTGTGGCATTATCGAACTACTGCCATAATTTCAGGGAAAGGTCTCTCCTTCCTCATACTTAAGAGAAGCAATGTCCTCATTGTTCAGAATTAAAATCAAGAAAATGACCTTTCAAATTATGACAGACTCATAAAGGATTAAATAAATACGGGTTGAACATTAATATAAAGGAAGAACTGAAACTCCCCTTGTATCGTAGATTGAGGAAGGTATCCTTCCTCACACTTAGAGCTTTGGTAGGGTGAGACGTTCCTCACACTTAAGTTTGCGCAAGTGTTCAACCAAAGGTATCGAATTTCCTAGAGCAACTGAGGTTGCTCCCATAGGCGAGTTCAGCTATATGTTCGATTTATTCTGAAAAGAAAATCATATATAGCCAGCAGAACTCAAGTGGCACCAAAAAAAATATGATAATACATAAATAATTAGGCATAAATAACTTTAAGCAAAAATAATAAAGTACTAAAATAAAAACATGAAGCAAACCGAACTGTTACCTTCCAGAAGTTTGATAAGGTTTAAACAGTATAAGTCTACAAAATGTTAGTACACAACAATAAAATAAAATATAATAAAATAAAGACAACAATAAAATAAAGAAAATCACTGCGGTGTGGTGGTGGTGGAGACATGCTAATATTTTTGGATTTTCAGAGTAATTAAAAATTAACATCATAACAAATAATATAACCAATTAAACAGAGCAAATAAAAACATAAAAATTCAAACAAAATATTAGCAACATAAAAACAACAAAAATATACAAATAAGAACACGAAAAATAGATAAATACAACAAAATTAAAATTAACAAAAATTAAATAAACAATAAAAACATGAAAAATAGATAAACAACAACAACATTAAGAATTAACAAATATTAATAAACAAAAAGCAACATAAAAATTATATTAATAGCAACATAAATATTAATATTAAAAACAACATAAAATTAAATTATTAACAAAGCATTAATATTTGACATAAACATTTTAGTAATTATAACAAAAATAGAAAACAAGTAAAACAATTAAAATAAAACACAAACAAAAATAAAAATAAAAATAAACAGTTAATATTCTGTCAAAAATTCGACAGAGTCTCCCCTAAATTTCTTTGTTTCTCCACAAAAATTCAGTCAGTTTCAAGGTTTTAGTACCGTCACCAATCAAATCTATAATTAATAACCTATAATCATAATATATATTCGTTTAATAAACAAGGCTAAATAAAACTGAAAAATGCTAATTTTAACAATGAATTTTCGTAACTAACATTCTTCAATTTCCGAATTCAACAAAACACCCAATCTAAGTGTAATAAGTGAAGATTTAACCTTGTATAGTAGATTATGATTAATATAGGACAAATTCGAGACAAATCTATCAATTAGAATTCAAAATTTTCGAATTTAAGGAATTAGGGATTCGAAACTTCAGACCTTAATTTCTCCTAATGTAGTTCATCATTTACAGATTTGAAGCTATAGAATCGTAAGGAATTGAAAAAAAAAGATTTCGGTACTAACCTTGCGTGATTTGGTGTAGAATTGAAGAGGCTGTGTCGATTTAGGGAGGAGCTGGTCGCGCGTCTGTTCTTCTGCTAGTCTTCGTCGGGTCGAGGTTGGAGTACAGAGAATTGGGGAAGAACGGGAATTATGAAAACGCAGCGTTTCAGTTCGTTTTTTTTTTTTTTGGGCTGAGACGCGACCGCGTGTTATTAGGCGGTTATGGGTATGTGTGACCGCCTCTTATGGGGCGGTTGAGGGTGTGAAGTCCGCCTCTTACGGGGCGGTTGTGTGTTGTGTGTAGTCCACCTGTTATTAGGCGGTTACGCCTGTGTGAGTCCGCCTGAAACGGGGCGGTTGTCCTCGCGGACAACCCCCTGTTTCGTTTTTTTTTGTGTAACAATAACGAATAAGAAATAAACAAATTAGACATTAGTACACAAAAATTGAGAATTAGTGAGTGGTTAATTACATAAATTATAAGTTAGCGGTTAATTACATAAAATTAAATGTTAAGGACAATGGAAATTAAATGTTAAGGACAATGGAAATTAAATGTTAGAGACAATGGAAATAAAATGTTAATAATATTAAGGAGTTAGTAGTCAGATGTCCAAAGTCAGAAGTCATATGTCCGAAATTAAATGTCCGAGGTTAGATTAACAATAAATTTATAAACGAATTATAGTAGATAATTAATATAAATAATTAAGTAAAATAAAATGGACATAATATTAAACAGAATATTATAATTAATTTAAATGAGCAAATTAAATATTATGAACAAAATATTAACAGAATTCAAACAGAATATTTATAATTAAACAGGTGAATAATCCGGGGCTTAGGAACTAGAATAAATCTAGTCCCCGGCAACGGCGCCATTTTGCAGACGTTATAAAGTGAGTGGTTAAACTGGTGTAAAATTAAAAGAAAAGAAATTAAAAACTCAAAATAAACGTCGGGCTGCAAACAAATCCCGGTCGCAGTAGTATAGTGAAATGTAAGCGACCGGATATCGAACCACGGGACTAATGTACATATTATAGTACCTAAGCGTGTCACAAAGGGGGGAAGGATTAATTGACTTGTTTTTATAAATAAAAGGGAAAGGTAAAATTAACTAAATTAACAGATAAACTAAACGGGACTCTGGTTCAGATTAATATAATATCCGCTCTTTCATGCTAGGTCTACTGGTTTAATTATAATGTTTGGCAAGTTCCTGATATTTCTTAAGGTCCGATGAAAACTCATAAGAAACTCGTTCACCTGTAATGCAAGGTCCGATGAAAACTCAAGCAAAAGCCTGCGAATGGCAGAGGAGTGTTGAGGGATTACATTTGCAACTGAGTACTAACTTAAACGATGAAAATAAGTTTCCCCAGTTTTACGGCTTAATCAACCCATCTGTTTCCAACCGATGAAATCAAAAACAGATTTAGTAAAGCATTTTAATAAATTCATGAGGTTTATTAAAAAGATGGCGAGAAAACCTTTAACCGTAACAAACTTTATTAAAACTAAAACCAGCAAGACATATTGCATAATTAATACAGATACATAATAATTATTCCCGAGTATACATATAATGAAATGAAAAGAAAACAAATGGAGAAGGGGAGATTAGAAATGGAATGAACGAGTGAGTGAAAGTGTAGTGGTACGAAGAGGGAATGATGGTGTGAATTGGAACTCCAGGAACACGGACGGAACTCCGGAAGGAGACACTCGAGAAGGTGAGACGAGTGTGTATTTATAGAGGAAGAAGAAGCAGAGCGCAGCTTCATGATTGAGCTCGATGATTGCAGCTCCCCATTGATTGCAGCTCATTGATTGCGCAGGGGCAGGGCTGACGGTGCGTGATTTTTTGGTAGGCGCGACTGCTAAAACGATAAGGCGAGTCAAGTTGCAGAGCGAGTCGGCGGCGAAGAGATAACCCGTTGATTTCCTACACATTACACGTGTCCGCTAGATAAATGGCGGTCTCCTCTGTTTCAACGCATGTTAATAGGCGGTCTTTGTCTCTGTGTGCCTCATATGTAGGCGGTCGCCTCTTGTTTCGTCCGCCCCTTATTGGGCGGTACTCTTATTCCCGTCCTCACAATATGAGGCGGTTGCCTCATTCAGAGTGGTCCGCCCCTTATTGGGCGGTTGCATGCAAATTCATGCATGCACGTTTTCCTCACGTGACCATCTTTAAATCCCTTATGAATATATGTATGTTTTAGGTATTTTTTCCTACAATTTAAACAAAAATACATCAGTAATATAAAACATATTATAGGAAAAACCTAGATAAGTGAGAAACATTACTAAAAATGCACAATTAATAAGGTGATTAAACCCTAAAAAGTCTATATGTTTTGCACTTATCAATAAGTCTCAATTGTTTTAGTTGTTCAGTTATACCTAGTGACAATGTCTCGTTAAAACGACATGTCTCTAGTTACCCATATATTATGGCGGGTCACCCACGGCAGTAGCCACTCAACGGTAGAGTCTCCGACCAACGAGCCATTCTAGCTCACGGGAAATTTTCTTGATACTTGCGGACCCGTACGCAGACATCCTGGTATCGTTTTTGTGATCACAGCGCACACCAAGAGCCACATCCTCTTGGCTTTACTTCCATTCCATTAATTAATTAATTATACCATCGCATCGCATTACCAAATTTTCTAACACAGAGCACTAAGGTCATTAGTCCAATCCGGAGTCTGTAAACTCGGGATCCAGTGGATACAAGAGCGGCGTATAGAAAGGCCCATGCTCCGTACAAAAGTCTCAGATAATATGTATATGTTATTATCATAGTGCTACAACGTTTACTGACGTTCCTTATATTTCATATAAGATAGCACCATAGCCGCTAGTTCGTTTTATATATTTAGGTTCATATATACGAACCAATACTGTTAACTCAACAACAGTAAATAATAAGCAGCTATAAATATCAATTCATGCATATTAATTAACACATTCAGACAAACAATCTTATCACAGATCACACAGAAGTCTGAACTGAGGAAGCCCTCAGAGACAATCAGAGACACATAACAACATGCAAGTTATATCAACCAAATCCGAGCCCAAGGAGCAACCTTAGGACAACTCGGATCGAACCCCTTTACATACCGTTCACCCTGATCGTATTACGGTGGAGTATGAATCAGCAAGATCCTATGCTCCGTGTAGTCCGCTACTTGTCAAGCGTCCTTGTCAGAAGTATAATCTAAACGGTATTAAAACTATAAGTCAGTCTCCATGACTAACTACATCCGGTATTTCCGAATAATAAGTAACCCGACAGTTCACCCCGTTTCTACAGTTGTTGTTACAGGTTTCTCTAAAACAGTCGGCTTTGTTACTTAAAACGCGTACGTCAAAACATTTCAAACTGTTAAGTTTAATTCGTTACATTTCTTTTATCTATCCACCATCTAGTTTAGGTACATAACCTATAGTTGCATGTATGCATGCATGATGTATTATATTATTTTTTTGTATTGTATCACTTATTATATTGTATCATTCTCCCACCATCCACTATAATACAATGTATTGTATGATCCATTTATCTTAGCAAATAATATTTGCATCCAAAAATTCATACTTATAGTTCGTAACTATATTTTTTTTTAATAACCACCACCATTAAATCATATGGTTTCCAACCAAAATATATCCCCTTATATACATTATTCTTGTGTATGTATATATTCACCACGTAGGTAATTCCCATGAGTTTAATAACTCTTTTACTTTAGTTACATTCTATCATCTTTTATTAGATGATTATTCCCATTAGTTGTATTATATTATACAACTTATATTAAGATTTATCCTAACATTATGTAACATTTATGTTGTATAATTACAACTCCTAAGGTTTATTCCATAAACACCTTAGTTTATAAATCCCATCTTTATAGTTCATCACATTATTTTATGTGAATATCCTTACTTATATTAATTCCACCTAAACCATATAATTGTTATAACATTTATAACATTATAGACCTTAGTCTATAATTCATTTTCCAACTCTATTAATTCGGTACAGCCCTTGAATTTATTAAATTCCATTTTGACCACATAACATTATGTAATGTTGTACCAAAATACTACTATCTTTGATATGATATTTTTATTTCCTTTAATTTATAACCTATAGTTTTTATACAAAACTATTATATATTGCCGCCTAGGCATATATATTAAACCTTATTCTTTTCCATAAACCATAGTTTCCTCTATTTACAAAATCACCCCTTAATTCTACCATGTTATGTTTATATATTCCTTTAATAACATTTCTAACTTATAAAAAGGTATAACCTATGGTTTTTTTTTTTGTAAATCCCAAACAGCCCTTGTGGCTGTTTTTAATTGCCATTTGCCCTATTTATAACATATAGTTTTACCATACCTTAAGCTATGTTTTATACACATGTCTTATCAAATACTCTTATATAATTCTAAAAATCACCAAGTTTCTCCAAAGGGTTATAAATATCCTTATTAACCCATGTATAATCGGTATTTACTATACCACCTCATATATTTCTCCAAAGTGTCATAATGACATAATAACTATATATTATACATATATAGTTCATTTTAATTCCAAAATCAACCCAATAAATTCCTAAAAATTCCTAATAGCCCATGGGTGTTTAAAATACCATTTTACACCCTTAATTTTCGGTAATAACATATTCACCATATATGTCATAAAAATATTACCATAAGATACTTATCCTATTATAAAACCTTAATAAGTTATCTAACTTATCTAATTTGGTCAAAACCTACCATATGGTCAAGGTTGACCACCTTAATATTTCCTTGACCATTAATTTCCTCTATTCACGGTTCGTACCCATACTTTTCAAAAATTACCATTTAACCCCAAAACTTTATAAAATCTTATAAACTTTATTTTAACTCCTTTTTAACTCTAATTTTCGTCCTTATCATTCTATAGCCCCAAAATTTAATTTAATTACACTATAACCCCTCATTCTTTTCGGTAATCTATAAATAACAACTAAACTTAAATAAAAGCTTGTAAATGCATAAATAAAATGGCCTAAAATACATGGCCTTATTACAAACATTGGCTTGCAAAATAAATTACACATAAATGTCCCAAAAACACTTATAAATCTCGGCCTCACCATATAATTTTCATTTATTTACCAAACTTCCACATAATGTCTTAAATTTGACATTTATGTTTGTTTAATTAGTTATAAAATTTATTAAACCATTCCTTAATCATTTTAAGGTCAAACAAGACCTTATTTTAATCATTCACTCACGGCAATTAATATACACACACTTAAACTTGTGTTAATGTATCAAGTTAAGGTTTTAAGTGATTTATACCTTGATTTAGCTTAGGTAAAGCCTTGTTTGGGTTCGCCACCTTAAGGAGAAATTCTCCACAGATTGTTTTACATGTTTTCAAACAGAAACCAAGGCATAGTTAGTCTCCAAGCAAGATCTAACCATAAGGAATAATTTATGTAAGATTTTAAGGCAAAAATCACCTTAAAAATGCAAGGAAAGTTCAAGATGGTTTCGACCTAAATCAAACACACCACAAGGTGTTAGATCTACCATATTGACATAGGAAATAGCTAGATCACAACAAGCTGCCTTGTTATTAGGTTTTACCTTGGAAAAATGCCTTAAAAGAAGGTATTTCCTTTGGATCTCGGCCACCCTTGCTCCAAATGGCTAACCAACTGATTGAACATGTAAATATGAAGATTATGAGTGTATAAACTCACAAAAATCAGAGGAAGAAAATCGGATGAAGAGTAGAGAAGCTTAAGGTATGTTTTTACCTTAAAATGAGATTTTGAGCAACCTTGGTCTCTAAACTTGTTTCATTCGAATTTGATTGATGTTCTAACCTTAGAACACTGAAAATAAGCCATAGGAAGTGATTAGTCACGAGATCTAAGCATAGGTGGTGAAGAGATGAAGAAAAAGAGCCAAAATAAGCCTTAAACCATTACCTTAGGAGCTTTGGAGTTAGATCTACCTTCCTAAATCAAGAACCACGGTTGGGAGAGTTTGGAAACTCAAGGATCTCGGTTGGAATGAGCTGGAGTCGTTGGAATGGAGCTAGGAGGCAATGAATGATTGAAAATGAGCATTATTGAATGAAAAAGCACTTTTGGACTATATTATTGATTTGTAATGACTAATGAGTCATCAAAGGGATAATAATGGAGCTGGCATCGATAATTGGAGGGGAAGGCTGGCCTCACACGATTTTGTGGCTGGTGGAGTCAATAATGGAGCCTAAAGGAGTGTATAAACTAATAAAAGGCAAAAGTAAGCCCTTAATTTGTGGAGAAATGTTGGAGGCTTGTTTATTGTGTACAAGTGGCGAATTGGAGCCTCATTTGCTTGTAAATGTCGAACTTATATGGTCTAAGGGGTCAACTTTGACCTCTTGACCAATCTTAGTCAATATTGACTCCTGCGGGCCCCCTTTTAGGGTTTTATTAATATTTTAATATTAAATTTGTAAAAATTCGTAAATTTCTGGAATTAAATTCCTAATATCATATAATATGATATTTTATTTATTTAAAGGTATTTATAACCTTTTAGCCCAATTAAAACCAATTTAGAAGGCGATTACACAAAAACGTGCTTTAAGGAGTTTTAGTGCACATTTTGTGTCTCAAGGAGTTTCTGAGCTTGGTTTTCTTTGACAACGGTTTTTTTGTGTTCCTTACATGATATTTGATCATGGTATCCAATTTTATATCATTTAGAGGTCATTTGATTTTTAAGGTTTCTTAGAGCACATTTTTGCCCTTTTTGACCTTGAAGCATGTAAATGCTTTTTCTTTGTGTTGGAGTGTTGTCAAACGATTGTAATATGTTTAGTAATGTGTTAATATACTTAGGACAAATTTTTAGGTCCTAAGAAGTTCATTTGGGTATTTATTTACTCTTAACAGTCAAAGGGTGCAACATCTTGATTTGTGTTGACCACTGTTGTGCTCAGTTGACTTTTAAGGCATGTTTAAGCATTGGTTAATGTGATTAGATATTTAATCCATGTTTAATAAGTTTGGGGTATTTCAGCAGTAATCTAGGTTGGGAGAATTCCACACTGTTTTGACTAGAGACCTGCATTGTGGATGGTGTGCCCAACAATTTTGAAACCTAAAAGGCTTTGGACCACGACGATGAGTTGGCTGAAGAACCAACTTATTAGGCTTGTGATCTGAGTGACCCCAAGACAAATGAAAATTTGTTGCTGTTAGAAACTGAGATAACCAGAAGCTGTTATAGAGAAATCGATCCAATCTGCTTCGTGTATGTCTGTATGTTGTGCTCTTATTAGTGAAGGTGAATTTGGAACCTCTAAATCCCATGTCATGGAGACCGCAATCCAGTAAAAAGTTAGAAAAGCTTGCATATTAGCAGCTGACCGTTTTCCCCGCCCTTGATGTTCATGCAAATACAGAACTTCATTAAAATCCCCCCAACACTCATGGCCCTTGCCATTGAACATTCAGATACCGAAGAAAATTCCACGCTTTCCATTTATGTTGGTGATCAGACCATCCATACAAGCCAGGAAAGCGCCACTGATTCCCCCCATACCACATATTACAACATCCACATGGTGACTAGATACACTAAGCACTGATACATCAAGATTAACAGACCAAAAGAAAGCAACCCCAGCCTTTCTACCTATACTATCCCCACCTACGCAGTAGTATTGCCGATAACAGCTTGCAAAAGGGCGCAGCTCAAAAGACAACAGCTTGGTCTCTGTCAAGAACACAAAAGTTGGTGCTTGTTGATGTATCACATCTTTTATCCAGCGAACCGCGGCGGCAGCACCCAACCCCCTGCAGTTCGCAACTAGAATGGACATTATGACTGGCGATACTGAGTCTCTCCAAGCATCGCCGAAGAAGTAAAGTGTGTAGCTTCGCCCTTCCCACACTTGGTGACCTCCTCTATAGCCTAGACTTCTCTGAGCTCATATTCTGAAGAGGAACACTGCACCATAGTGGCCTTGCGCTTATGACTATCTGAAACTGACGGTGAGTGGGGAATCTCACCTTCCTCCATTACTGGGTCTTGATTAATGTCGACGATGAGGTGAACCCCTTCCTCCCCAATGTTTGTATCATCCGCAACAGGGATAACCCCAGGGCGTGGGGTGGAGTGGAGTGTCTGGGACATGAAGAGCCTTCACCGCGAGAATCGTAAGACGGCCGAGTAGCACCAGCTATTCCTGCCTTGAGCCACATGCCATAATTCAGCTCCTCTTGAGTTGCTTCTGTACAATATGGACAATCTCGAAGAAGGTGAGTGAAAAACCCGTAGAGGAAACACATGTTAGGCAACCTCTCATAAGTCAGAGGCAGGATTGTTGGTCTTCCTTCGATGGTGATGGTGGTGAACCAGAGAAGCGGTCGAGTGACATCGAGATTAACCTTCAACCGCATATAAGATCCAGTTCTGCGGCGGTCAAACTCAGCGTACTCCATAAAAACCCCAATCTTATGTCCAATGCGCTTCGCAAACATATGACTCATAAACTACAATAGGACATCATGAACATGCACCCATAACAGCACCCACCTGAAATCATGGTCCCTTGGAGCCGTGGCCTTGTCAATAGCAGAAAGAATAAGGAGACTTCCATCATGGGTCCAAGGACCACGGGAGAGAATGGACGCATCAAACGCTTCATCTGGCAGACGAAAGAAGAGGAGGCCATCTTCCAAGTTGCAAACACGAAGAGTATATTCACATTTCCATGCTTTTGCAAGGGTGCACTCCAGGACTTTGATATCCACGTGACGAGGCATGAGAAATTTCCCCAGGAAACAGCACTGAGTTAAAGCTTCTGAACCGGTGTCGAGCAAGTCATCCACTTGCACATATTCCTCCTCAGCGGAAGTGAGTGAGAGCTGGGCCAATGAGTAGCTAACATCTCAACTGGTGGCAGTGGAGGTGGAGCGGCCATTAGAAAAGCGGGTAGCGAAAGTGTTGAAATTTTTGAGAAACTTAGCAAAGTGCGGTACAACCAAGAGGAATTTGTGCCTAAGTATGATTGTATAGAGGAAGTGCGAGTGAGATTGGATATGAGGTGATGAAGAACCCAACCATGGTATAAGTAGGTAGTGAAACACCAGCAACGGTTTCCATGCAATCCTATAACTAGGTTTAATGATGAGTTGCATGTCTTTAATCGATACTTGTTGATAAGTAAAGCCGGAGACGTGTGTTTGTAGCTATAATCCATTTACAGATCAGTGGGAAAGTGGAAGATTACTTAAACAATGCACGCAAAGCGGAAGTCGAGGAGTTGGCTGAGGAAAAAGTGGGATTGGGAGAAAACCTTCTTAGGCAGGAAAACAAACCGACTTCCCCATGATATTTGGTTTATTCCTTCTTCCAGGGTATGATTGTTTTGAGACTGGATATTGTTCGATTTCTATCGTAACGTTAAGGGGAATCACTGTTTCTATAAGAGGGTTGGATTAAATATTACTTTATTAGTTCTCTTTCACAGTTACACTATTTGGTTAAATCGGGGTTTAATGTTTAATTTTTCTATGGGGTCGTTCTGTGGCAGCATCAAAAAGCTACTCATACCAGCTTTTTGTTTAATCCCACCATGGTTAACAAATAAGGTAGTGCCAACTATGCTTGTGTGGATCCAGTTATTTAAATGATCCAACAGACAAGTGACAAGTGTCACATTAATGCAAAAAAAAAAGAATGCGGTGAACGAACGCAACCTATATGTTTGTTTGCACACGGGAAAATGAGATGAATTTTCGATCAATAGTCTTCAGTTAATGGTCAACAACCCGATCGTCAGTCAACGACCACCGGTCATCGGTTAATATACGATCGTCGCCAGTCAAAGAGTATTATGGAAATGAAATCCTATTCTTCGGTAGAAAGTAAAGAATCAAATAGAAAGATTATGGGGTAATCCGGTGAAAATTATGATATTTAAACATACAATAAGAAACTAATATCATCTATTTGATGTTTTAATTTTGGGAAATTTCACGAGATACCCCTAAGGGTTGAGTGAATTTTATGAAATACCCCTAATGTTTCATTTTCTTTACGAGATACCCTTGAGATTTCAATTTCATTATAAGATACCCCTTCGTTCAAATATTAATATATTATATTGTTAATATCCCCATTTTACCCTCACAACATATGCCACCACAATAACCTAACGAGTCGTTTGGTACCAGGGAATAACATTAGAATTCTTGGAATCACATCTATTCTTATGTTTGGTATGGAGAAAACCAATTCCAGGAATTCAGCTTATTCCAATTTGATGGTAACTCACTGTGAATATTACTTAATAGAATTCAAAAGTGTAAATTTAAATTTAATTGTGGATTTTCCAAGAAATAAAAAATAAAGTATATTAGCATATAAAATTGTTCTTTAATTATTAAGCACAATATAAAATATATAATAACTTTGATATATAGTTAAAGCAAAATAGTTTGTAGAAATAATTTTATAATTATTATACTTAACAAGTGCAATACTTATAATTAATCATTATGAAATATACTACAAATATTTTGTACTATAATAATTTTGATATAATTAAAAAGTTTACATTGTAATTTTATTAGTTTGTTCTTTTCCGTGTGAAATGTTTTATTAAATTTGAATAATTAGTAATAGTTTTAAAAGAATTTATCCGCATATGAATAAGATGTTCAACTTATATTAATCGCATTCATATTACATGCTAGTATAATGTTTCTTTTATGTTTTATATACTCAATAATTACAAGTTTATATTCATAATATCTATTTAATAGTATCCTCAAAATTTAAATAGAACTTTTCGCGTTCTTATAATTATGAAAAGTAAATTTTATTAATTATTCTGTAATAAATATTTTTTTTACATATTTTCAAGTTAATATTTATATAATTAAAATTTACAGTTTATCATACAACAAATAATAATGTGGTACTTATCAATAGTAGATTCGTAACTGTATACTTTATTCCAAGTCTATTTCTATCATTATTCTGCCAACCAAACAAAAGAAACATGAATTCTAATTATTCACATCATAACAACCGAATGAGGTCATATTCTATTCTTAGAATTCCAATCCAGTAATCTTATTCTAGGAATTAACATTCCAATAACTAACGACCCGTAAGGGTTTATGGTCATATTTTAAAAAATTTAAAATATAGAAAAAAATACCCATGGACGGATTCCTCCTAAGCCAAGAAAACCGCTACAGAGGAAGTGCCTTTGGCAATTTGAAAATACCACATACACTATAATCATAGAACGACTAACTGTACTACACTTTCCAAGGGAAAAATGAAGCCACCTACAAGCAGTTAGAGGCCAAGCAACAACTATTCTTCCCGGGCCAAGGTTGAAAGGGAAGAAGAAGTTCACCCCAAGATAGATCACAACAAATCCCTCGGGGTAATCACAGGTCTGTAAAGAACAAAAAAGATAATTGTAGGAAAAAAGGAGGGAAAAACAATAAAAGATAAAAGGCGAAAGAAAAATGAAAATTTATTCATTACTTGTTTCCTACCAATGTAATAAATTCATTTCCAGCAATAAAAAAAGAAGACCTTTTCTTAAGTTCTTCTTTCCCATTAAGTAAATTACAGGTTTATTCTTCGTAGTAGGTCCATATACAACTAATGAAAGAAAAAGGCATGCCTATGAAGTTCACCAGCACCATGAATTATCTAAAAGGAAACCCGCTAATTAAAAAATCCCACCCCCAATATATCTCATTGAAGACACTGAGGAAGGGGACTTTTATCCACACAATGACCAGTTGGTCATTAGAGCTCAAATTGATGACAGAATGGTGGATGGAATTTTAGTGGATAGCGCTATTAGGGCAAATATTATCTCTTTAGAAGCCTTCATAAGATTAGACATCCCGGAGGAAAAGGTCAAGCCATACACATCAATTCTGGGTGGATTCGTAGAGGGAATTACCACAAAGGCTTCTGGAAGTGTGGACATCACAATGATTCTGGGGCAAAGAGATGAAAGGTGGATTGAGAATTAACCGTGTATATCGTACGAAGCCTTTAAAGCTATACCGTGTATTTGGGACGACCAGGTCGGGCCATATACAACATTTATTACATGAAACTGAAATATCTCACCAGGACAGGAAGAATGGTAACAGTAAAAGGAAGTCAAAAGTCGGCTCTAGTGTGCGAAGTAAGGAGAACTGATGATGATATAGTCAAGATAGTGGGAACAAAACAAGAATATGGGGAAAAGTGGTTGAGTGCCCCAGAACGAAAGGTGGAACAAAGAAGTTATAGTTTACCAGCCAATTCACCAAAAGAGCTACCCCTAAAGCTCGACCCTTCTAAATTCTTTGATATCGGCAATGCCTTTGATAGGAATGAGCAAACTCATTTAATGAGGTTTTTGGAAAAAAAAGAAAGACATTCGCATGGAAAACAGAGGAGATGCCCGGGGTTGATACAAGCGTTATCCAGCATAACCTTAACGTTGACCCAAGACACCCAGCTATCAAGCAAAGAAAAAGGATCACATGGAATGAAAAGGATGAAGCAACACACTTAGAAGTAAATAAAATCCTCCAAGCAGGATAATTCGAGTAGTAGCAAACAGAAAATGGGGAATGTGCGTGGACGTGACAGACCTGAATAAGGCGTGTCCTAAATATTTTACCCGCTCCTCTCGATAGACAAACTGGTTGTAGCAACAACTCAAAGCATTGTTCTGAGTTTTTTAGATGCATTTTTAGGCTACAATCAAATAAAAATGAATAAGTTTGATGAAGAAAAAACCTCCTTTATTACTTCTTCTGGGACTTTCGGTTACAAACTCATGTCTTTTGGGTTAAAAAATGCTGGTGCAACCTTCCAAAGGATGATTGACAAGGTGTTTAAAGAAAAATTGTCCCGGAACGTAGAAGCCTATGTGGATGAAGTTGTTGTGAGAAGTAGCTCTGAAGAGCAGCATGTGGAGGATCTGAAGGAAACATTCGATACATTAGATAGATACCAAATTAAGCTGAATCCAGAAAAGTGCATCTTCGGGGTGACCCAGGGAAATTTTTAGGCTTCATTATGGGACAAATAGGGATAGAAGTTGACCCAAAGAAAATCCAAGCAAATTTAAACTTGTTAGAACCAAAAAACATCAAAGTTGTGCAAACCTTGAATGAAAGACTTATTTCCCTAAGCAAGTTTTGTTCCAAACTTCAGGAAATTTCAATTCCCTTCTTCAATGTGCTCAGAAAGAACAAACTGTTTCGATGGGGAAAGGAGTGTGTCGAAGCTTTAAAAAAAATCAAGGGAAATTTCATGAAATGCCACTATATTTTTGGCTAATTCATGAAATGCCACTAAAAAAAAGAAAGTCACAAAATGCCCCTATATTTTCGCAAAAGTCCATGAAATGCCATTATAGTCATTGACCAGATTGAAAAAAGACAAAAATACCCCTACTAGTTAATAAAGTACTTTTAAAGTTCACAATATGCCCCTAAGTGTTAAAAAATTCACATAAAATTCAAAATACATTAAAAATATAATATAATTTAAAAAAAATAAAAAATTGAAAAAATTGAAAAAATTGAAAAAATTGAAAAAATTGAAAAAATTGAAAAAATTGAAAAAATTGAAAAAATTGAAAAAATTGAAAAAATTGAAAAAATTGAAAAAATTGAAAAAATTGAAAAAATTGAAAAAATTGAAAAAATTGAAAAATTGAAAAAATCATAAAAATATTAAAACAAATAAATAATTCATTTTAAAAAAATTTATTCAGTACCATAAAAAGATATTGTGTTCTAAACAAATAATTTAAACCAATGTTTCTATCAGTTTATACCAATTATGTACCATAATTTTTACCATACATTTTTGAATTATTATTTTCAATCAATTTAAATTTTTTCTTCAAAATAAATTATTATACCAATTAAGTACCATACTTTAATTATTATGTTCTAGGGGAAAATATAGTGGCATTTTTTAATTATTATTTTTGTAACACCCCAACTCTTAAAACCGGGATCATCTCATAAACCTCCAACCAATTATATTAACATCACAGCGGAATTCTTACAACGATTGGTGTTACCGCCGTTAGTCACCTACGTGACTAACTAGGCATACTAAATTCTCCAAGATCTAGCTACGGTCTGATGGACCCGAATATACCAAACATTAGTATACTAAATCTTAACCAATTACATATTCTCAATACAAAGTATTTCATATCCTAATACATCTTACTAACATCTCATACCATTTACTAAACGAGTGTACATGCACAACTCGTGTAACAAAAGGAAAACAACCCGAAGTACTTCTACCCGATCCTACTCTGAGGACGGTCGTCTTCTGTCATTCACCTGCAAAATAAATATGGATGCCCCTAGGGGCTCAGCACCTTTGCTGGTACGATTAACTTATAGCCCCAAGCTAACGGGGCTACGACGACTACTTGTCGATAGCATGTGGTTGATTATTAATACAACATAAATAAGAAGTACAATAAACACCACACCACATATGAACAATTATATTTCAAACACAATGAACGACTTAAAAGCGTTCCTTAAGTAAGTGAGTTAGCTTTTAACTCCTTATGTTATGAATTTTCTTATTCTCAGTCCAAGTCTTATCTCATCCCAAGTCTTATCTCAGTCCAAGTCTTAACTCATCTCAAGTCTTATCTCAGTCTCATTGTACCAACCGTTCTTTAATTAGAATTGATTGTTTCTTAACTCAATGTTTATCCTTGTCGGGTCGAAGGTAACCCTAGCCAATGAGCTATTAACTCCATTGGTTAAAATAAACATCATTTCTTAAATTTGGGATTTAGGAGATCTCACCGCACCATCTTAGTCTGGCCTCCCACCTTAAACTGTAATCCAAGGTGGTCGAGTCTATATGTCGACTCTAGGTGACAAGTCAAAGACAAGTCTCAAACGGAAGTCGGATCTGATACAGATACCAACCCCCTTTCCTTAATATGCATGACCAGAGTCAGCCCCGGATTCCTCACTCCCCCAAGTTCCAGTTAGTAGAAAGTCTCAAAGACGAAGTGTTAGTTAAACCTTTTTCAGGTATTAACCAACCAATACTTAGGGAGTGTATTCTTATCTAAAATCATTGTTTACTAAACATAGTTAGTAACTAATATCAAGGTCAAGCGTGTTAGTACAATGCAAACACACAAAAAACTTAATAAACCGGTTGCATGCTTTATCTTGTTTTAGTTGAAACAATTAAACAACTAGCACACAAGCCGAGGGACACCTCGTTAGCAAGCAGGCTACAAGAAAACCATACCGTTCACCGTTGGCGGTCGTTTGTCTAACCTCCTTCCGAGTCCGAATTCTCAAATCCTAAAACATTCATCCAATTTGGTTTGTTAATTACTTTCAATTAACCTATCTTACTTAGCTACTAATGATCCCCAACTAATAACCACTAAGTCCTTATAGTTTTAACCTTAAGCACTTAAATAATTTTTTTCCTCATCTTATTTCTTAAGTCCTTATATGCTTATCTTTCTAATCATCATTACCCTCCTAATGGTGGACTACTAATTCCACCCTTTCTTTTTTTATAAGGCTGGCTGACCTTGCAAGGGAGGTCCAAGGTCGGTCGAAACTAGTGCACTTCCTTATTTGAAAATTTCAACCCGACCGACCTTGCCAAGTTTGTCCTAAGGTCGGTCCAAGTCAGAAGACATTGCCGTTTGAAAATTCTAGCTCGAACGACCTTGCCAAGGTCGGTCCTAAGGGAGGTCGAAGTCGGAAAGCTTCCTGGATGGGTAATTTTAGCCCGACCGACCTTGCCAAGGTCGGTCCTAAGGGAGGTCAAAGTCAGATCCTTGTTTCTAAGTGCTTATTTCACTCCAAACCTTTCCACAAGTGTCCTAGTATGTTCTAACATCATTTTACACTTTAATACACTCTTAAATCATCCACCAAACCCATTAATCCACCCACCAACAACCTTCTTAATCATTTACTCAAATTCTTACTAAATCCTTAGCACTTGAAACTTAATTCCTTACACTTCCAATACGTAAAATTTTGCCTAAGATCTCAACTGACCAAAGTGTTTCCTCCCAACCAGTTTGACTACTTCTCAAGCTTTATCAATCATCCTCATTTCCTTAACTCAAACTTCTCAAAGTTCTCAAGGTCATGTTACATCTCCATGCACAACTTTTTCTCCTTTACACTTACTACTCATCATTCCTAAACTTGTACTTACTTATGCATTTCTAGCTATCCTCCTAATACTTAACATTGTTTCTCACCCAACACACAATCACTTAGCATTATACACACCTTACTCCTTCAACTTGACCATTCTAAATTCCTCTTAAAACATTCCACCTCCTTTACTCAATTTACTCACATTAACATGGTTATACACTCTTATCCATTCCTAGTCATTCCCTTGACAGCTACACATTCTCTTATAGTTTTCACCTCCATCACCCAAGTCCACTCATTACCATCAAGATTATGCACACTAGTTCATACATAACCACAGACACTACACATCCTTCCCTACAAATTTTTGCTCAAGTCTTAACATTCCTCATACCATGATCTTGGTGTGTTTAATACACCCACCCAACCTCTAATTCCTCCTAGATAATTCTAGGTCATTCTAACCCTCTCAAACACCTTAGCTTAGTAATTATACCAAATAGCTTAAATGATTCTTAGTACTTTCTAGGTTCTAATATCTCCTTAAAACACATTTAACACCTAGTTTCTCAACCAAAATTTGACATAGCTTCCCTACTATGTTAATATACCCAAAAGCATAGTTTTTTCTCATTCAATCATCTCACACTCATCAAAACCCTTTCTCGTGACATCCCCACCCAATTGAAACCATTATTAACAAACTCAATATAGTGCAATAATTTTAAATTTCATAGTACTAAGGCTCTTAAATGACATGGCTCTTAGGCCCTTAAATGACATGGCTCTCAGGCCCTTAAATGACATAAATTTAAACACTGAATTTCCCACATTAAATAGCCTTCAACCTGCAATTACACCCATCAAACTCATAGCAATTATAAATGCTCTTATAATCCACCTTATGATTATTTTACTAACTCATATACCATTGGCTCCTAAATCACAAATTGATAAGCTTGTTCATATTCTTTTCCTAGGTTATATAACCCATTATATAATGTAAGCTATAAGCTACATTTGGTATCTATCTAAACCCCATTCCCTAAAACATTAAACCACCTTAAGGTAAATCATTTACCTTATATTTTCCAAGCTTTTCTCACTTTCCTTCTTTAGCTTTCTTGATTGGATTTTGGCAAGAACTTTTGTTCCCTTGCCAAATCTTCTAATCAACATTCAAATAATCTAATGAGTACTAAGGAACATACCTAGACTCATGGAATTTACTCTTAGGTTAAAAAGAGTGCTTTAAGCCTTAAAAACGAATGATTACCTTTGAAGTCTCAAGATAGACTTGGGTAATGAATCAAGGAGGACCTCCACTAGTCCTTTGGAGATTAAAACAAGATAGTTCAAGGAGTAAAACAAGGCTCCATGAGAAGTCAATTTTCGGACATTAAGAAGAAATGGAGGAAACTTGATTTTTCTTTCACTTTCCTTACCTTGAATGAGAGGGGATGAAATGAAGCTCTTAAAACTGAATTTTCCTCCTTCAATGGAGTTTATACATGGAATCAAACTTGAGCTTTTAAAGATTTGGAAAGATAGGATTGAAGGTCTTGCTCCAACTAATAATAATCTAAGCTTAGTTTTTGATTTGGAGCAATATTGTGTATTTGGTGAGCAAATGAAGATGGAGGAGAATGGAGGCTGCAAATTATGGTTTTTCAAGCAGAGGGAAGAAGAAGAAGATGGTGGGGAAAGGAAAAAATGAAGAAGAGACGAGAGAGAAGAGGTAAAGTACGATATTTACTTTAATAAGGTAAATAGTCTTTTTCACTTTACTTCCTTCCCTTTTCTTATTTTGCTGAAGCCCATGGTGACTCATCACCTTCAAAACCGGCCCCCTTTCTCTTAATGAGATATTTAGGCCTTTTGTTGACCAATTAATTAAGCAAAGTTGACTTAAGTCTAAATTAAGCACTATTTGGGCACTATTCACAATTAGTGCATATATTTGTGAAATTTTTGGTTTCTCATTGACCCAAACACCCTTCAAGGATTGCCCCTTGGTGTTGCTAAGTTATGCCATTACATCTGGCTTGCACTTACGGGTATGTTTAATTAACTACGCCGCTTTGCGTCCTTGGCTGGCTGGGTTTAATATCCTTTTCGTTGAAGATCGATAATCCCCGACAGTCTTGGTGATCATTCAGGGAATTCCATCCCGTTCATTGGACCTTAACATGTCCATATTAGGCATTTGCCTTACTGTGCTCAAGCCGGGTATTCATCTTGCTACCTTGTGTTCCCTTTACAAATCTTGAGACATGTCAATTGTCTGTACTCATCAACTTGTGCTCTTTGCACTCCATAACCCTTATTTCTTCCCTGGAATGAGTTCTCAACTCCTTTAGACTCGTTAGATTCATAGTGTTCTTTACTTCCATTGTTCACGGTAATCGCTTACTCTAGTCTCATGTTTGCACTGCTGACCGTAGTATGGAGTTGACTACTCCCCGTGTTCCGTACTCCACTCGTATACATATGTGGGGCACCCTACTGATACATTGCTACTTACCCGACACCTATAAGTAGGTCTGTCAGGCCCGCAAGCTCCTATCGGAGTGCAGTCGTCCCACATTTCATTTTAGTATACTCGTAGTGTCCGTCACACGCCTAAGTGAAGTATTCTGTTGTCAACTCCCCTTATATCGTCTGATGATAATGCACCTTGGTGCTTTCCGAACTTAATTAAGGGAAATTTGTCCACTGTCTATATTAAGCACGAACTGGATTCCTTCCCTCGGGTTAATACCCTCGGGTTGTAGGATTGTTCTAAGGTTGCTCAAATTGAACTAGGTGTAACTTACCCACTGCATGGCGCGGAGGCTGGTGTAGGTCTTCTGGTTTTGGTTTTAAAGAAAATCTACAGTTTGAGAGAATTTTAGGCTTGAAAGAAAGTTTGAAATAAATATGAGTTTGGAAGAAAATTTGGGTGTGAAAGAGGGTTTGAAGTAAATCTGAGTTTGAAAGAAAAGTTAAGTTTAAAAGAAAATTCTTCACGGTATTTAAAATATCTTCATGCCTTGACCAAGTCTAGCTTCTCGCTAACTGGTATATCCTCAAATACAATGGTTAGGCCGCTAATCCCTTCCAGGTTTCACTCTTCCAATTCTTGGATTCTTGATTCTATAATTACTTCATTCGCCAATACGGTACTCTACTAAGTACTTCATAGTCATTAAAATTTTCCCGAATAGCCCCGTTATAGCAGTACTTGCCATGGCAAGTGTGCCATGCTGGCTAGTTGTCGGTTCAACACGTACTGGTTTGGTACTACTTTTATCCACACTGTATTGGTAGCCTTATTGGCTTTTTCTTGCTTTTATAGTCTTGGTAATAAATCTTCCGAGCGACTCTCATTGGTTTTGACATGGTAGTCGTTAACTAGGGTGACTCTCTATTCACTTAACTCCGTGTTCTTCCTTAATGTTCGTCCCCACGCATTTGTCGTGGTTACTGAGACTTGATTCTTGTTTAGGTACTACTTCGTAGCCCTATTGAAGTATGTTTCACTAATACTCCCACAGTTGTCTAAACTATGATAATCGGTTATTACAACCTCTTTGACGTTTGTAGGTTTGGAATCATCCAACCTTGACTAGTTCCTTAGTCGGTTACTATACCATTATCGGTATTATTTAACATTTGTGGTCCCATAGACATGTGTCTCGGGTTGGTTGCTTCTCCATTGCCCGCTTCTGTGCACAGTTAGTGCTTTCTTTCTTGTTGGCTGGGTTTCCTCGACTGCTAGGCATGTCGACCCAGGTTGGCGGAAATTTCGTTCTCCGGTAAATAGGACTCTTCATTTCTCCGTTGTCAAGTGCGGGTAAAGTTGTTCAAACAGGAACCGCCTCCGGGATTCCAAGTTCTTGGAATCTACCGTATGACAGGTTTTGGTTCTTACACAAATAATTCATAACAGCCAGATCGAGTTTTTCCCGAGTCTGAGAGGACTTTCCATCTCTCTGGTGTTCTTTCCCGAGTTATAAAAAGGGGGTTGTGGAGGGCGGGAAGGATGTTGTAGGTACCCAGTAAACACTGGTACTTCCTAACTAGTGTATTTCTCACGCTATCACTCAACCCTTAGCCCAAAGTCTTAAACTCCTAACTCGGTACTTCTTAAGCTCGGTATTTCCAGTCATCAGAGCGAAGTATCGCTCTGATACCACTTTTTGTAACACCCCAACTAATAACACCACACTTAACCATTAATCGCAGCAGAAATTACATCATAAACACTTACTAAATATATGGGTGTTACACGCCGTTAGCCACCCACGTGGCTAACAAGGATAATACATACATAGTGTACCGGTCTGATGGACAAGATTACCGAGCACTACACTTTACATTACCAACCGTTTCTAAACTGGAACAAATACATTTACATTACAACCGTACCGAGTCTATACCTTCAGCGACCGATATCAAACTTCGGTCTTACACCTCTTATAACTACATAAACAAACTAAATAACTATCCATGAATAAACAGCTACCCCGTCCTACTCTCGAACGACTGCCAGCTCCATTGTACCTGAAAAGTAATGGGGGGCCCCCAAAGGGGCTCAGCACCTTTGCTGGTATGGTAATCGTGCAGGCCGCATACTACCGGCCCACGCACAACTTATTGTCGTCTAAGCATGCGGTTGATTTTTTTTAAATCATACATAGAAACTGTAAATACATATCATGCTTATAATTCACACACATCCAATCAAAAGGATACAAACATAAGGTTAACACATCGCATTGGTTAGATCACATTATTGTGTTCCTTGACCCTTGAGGGTTCTACCTTAGTGGAGTTATTCCTTGTTAGACGACACATAGCCTTTTAATCGGGTTATACTTAATTACCTCTTTTATTAACACCGGGTTTATTTCGGTAATCAACGTACACAAACATATCAACATCCATCACATAATAACATATACACAACATAACACCGTTCTTCTTAGAGAACGTAACTTTTCTTAAGGTGTGTCTGATAAAATATAGGTCCGAACACACCGTACACATTTACTTTACTTAGATGTGTCAGACTTAATATAGGCTCGATCACACCATACACATACCCCCTAGCCCCGAATAATAATAAAGTTAGGAAAGTCTCTTATTAGACTTGTGGGTGATTGTAATCCAAGTAGGAAAATAACCAAAACAGAGAGGGAGTTAATTCAGCTATAGATACCAACTCCTAAACACACGTGCACGACCGGGACACCCCAGATTCCTCACCCCCCATAATATATTTTAATTAGAAGTTCCCTTATGGAACTTATCACAACATGCCACCATAAGGTGTTACAACTTAGTTAAACAACCAAGAGAGGTATTATACCATTCGTCATACATGAACAACAACCATCATTAATTAACGGCATACCACAAAGGGAAACACACATTACACACAATCACATTATACAATTAACTCACTGATAGCCGTAGTTAGAACGTTCCTGTAGGTTAGGACGTTAAGTCTGAACACCGATCTCTTATGTGATCCTAGAGTCGGTTAGCTTCGGTTTAACACATATTAGAGGTTAAACGGTGTCGGAAACTAAAATAAGCCACATAAATGAATTACTGTAAACTCATTACATGCTTTATCTTACAAGGTGGCAAACATACAGAAAAACAAGTTGGCATACAAGCCGGTGTAACCCGGTAGAACACAGGTTGCAAGAAAACCATACCTTACACCATGGGTTACTCTACCGTGTCCCCGAGGATTTACTCTTAACGTGTCATCTCACGCTCATCAGGTAATTCCCGAACAACTGGTATTATTATTCAAACATTTTTATTAACATCATGATTATACGGTATGTAAGCTACTATCACTCCCGTACTTAACCCGTTGCCCCGTTGTACTTAGTTTTACTCTTGTCAATTTAAGTCCTTAATTCTCACTCATTCCTAACACTTGTTTATACTTCTTAGGACCTTGAAAAGTCACCAAACAAGGCCTTAACAACATCCAAAACCATTACCCATCAATCCCCCACCTTTGGAACACTTTAAAACACATTTTAGGCAATTTTTGCTCTGGTCCGGGACTTGGTCCGGACCCATGGTCCCGGACCACCTATGAAATGTACTCTCGGCCCTTTTTTGATATTGGTCCGGGACTTGGTCCTGGACCTAGGTCCCGGCCACCTGTAAACTAAACTTTCATCGTATTTTAACGCTTGGTCCGGGACCTTATACAAGGGCTAGGTCCCGGACCCTGCTAAAAAGCTGATAAAAGCCCATTTTTCAACCCCTAAACCAACCTTAATCCACACCTAATCATTCCATAATCTTTTCACATGTTTTCTACATGTTTAAACACCCTAAAACACTCCTTAAACACCCCTATAATGTTGGTCCAATTCACCACCCAATTCTTGTTCAAATTCACAAAAATTAATTCCCACATTTTGCACTTTGCCCACTAATGCACTTCTTACTCCTTCTTGATAGTTTACAATCTTGTACCACCTCACCAAAACACTTATAGTTCATCACCACACCTTCCTAGACATTTGCACTATCTATACCCAAGTCCATCCTTTGTTTCTCAAGCCTAACACTCTTGTTCATCCCTAGCCAAATCCATGACTTTTCTACCACTTGTGCTACAAATTTTTGTACTACTCCTCTTAGTTCTCCAACTACCATTCCATGGTTACCAATCAACTCAATTCAACCCAACAAACACCTAACCTCTCCAATTCACAAAGTCACCTTAAAACTCATTTTCTACACAAATTTTGCCATAACCTCCCCATAAACCTAACATATCCACATTCATCAATTTTCACCTTTTTAAATCCTAAACTAGCCACACCCTTACAAGGGTCCTACCAGCACACAAGCACAAGCCTCAAATCATTTGGCTCCAAGGCCCTCAATTCACAATTAAATTCACAAGTTTTTCCTAAACACAACCAACACATTATTTCTCATAACTTTGGGTTTATTATTCAATTTAACCCATCCCAAATCCTTAAGCACATAAAATTAGCATTAAAGTGGGTTTTCTTACCTTAAATTCTCATGAGTCATCTTTTGCTCCCTTCATTCTCCTCTCTCCATTTCGGTCAAATTGGGCAATGAGGTTGCCAAACCCCAACCCAATATCCAAGAACACAAAATGAATGCCAATAAAACTTCTAAACCGTTACAAATATTCTAATTCAATGAAAAGAGCTTAGAGCACAAACCCCAACCCAATATCCAAGAACACAAAATGAATGCCAATAAAACTTCTAAACCGTTACAAATATTCTAATTCAATGAAAAGAGCTTAGAGCACAAAAGCTAGGGTTTACCTTTGAAATTTTAGGAGGGGTTTTCACCCTTGAATCAAGATGGAGGTACCACCACCATTGGAGGGTTGAAACAACGCTCCAAAACAAGAAGAAAAACAAGGTGTCAAAGAGGGGGAGAATCGGTCAAGAAAGGAGAGTGAAGAAAAATGAGTTTTTCTTGAATATTTTTACCTTAGGAGAGAGAGGAGACTCCAAGCTACACATTGATGCCATTTTCTCTTCGAATGGGGAAAACCCATGGAGATGAAGTTCTCCATTTTGGAATTTTGAAAAGAGAGGATGATAAAGAATGATGAGGAGATGAAGAATATGTAATTATTTTTGTGATTGGAGCTTTAATAAAGCTTGGGCATGACAAAGAAGGCTTGAGTAGCCATGGGAGAAGAAGGGAAATCACAGCCATGGAGGAAGAAATAGAGAACGGCTGGGAAGAAGAAAGAAGAGGAAAGAGAGGGGAAAAAGAGAAATAAGAGGAGAGAGAAGAGAGGAGGGCCTTTTTACTTTTTTGCTTTTTGTGCCTTTTTGACTTATTTAATTAGCTAGTTGGTCAAGAGTGTGTGAGAGGCTTATTTGAGCTGTAAAAACCGGCCCCCACATAATATACTAGTTGGAGCATATTTCGTCTTTTACAGAAAACGCTCGTTATTTTACCCGGTTTAGTACTATTCACTAACCAGGCCCGTTTTCCGGAATTTCTCGTTTAATTAATTTTGATGGCTTTTAAACTCCCATTAATGTTTAATTATAGTTATATAATCAACTATAATTTTTACGGGGTCATTTGACTATTTAATGTCACGTTTTCGGGTTTTCTCGAGAAACGCGCTTTAAGACTCCGTTAGCGTTTTAACGCATTATTTGGATCCGTTTTCTTCGGGAATTTTTCCCACATGTTCTTAGTGTGTAATTAGGGTATAAAAATATATTTATAACCCTATTTAAGGTTATACACCTCTTAAGATAATTAAATACGCATTTTTGCATTTTGTGACTTTTACGCGTTTCTCTTTATCTTTTGGTTTCTCTTTCTTCACCAATGTTCTTAAGGACTTAATTAGCCTTAAAAAATCATAATTACATAATTAGTTAACACTTAAAGGTTTGAGGTATTTCATTGTGGATCATCAGGCAGGTTGGCATTGGAAAACATGGAGGTTGGTTTTGGGTTAGGGTTTGTTGCCATGGCGGGTTTTGGTTTACGAGAGTGAGCAGAGGTAGGAGATGACAGAAGTAAGCGAAAGGTTGGGACAGAGAGGCTAGGTGGCAGATGGTGAAAAGGGGGTATTGGCGTCTGAATATAAGCAGACTGCGTGTGTCAGGGTAGAATTTATCTAATTGGGTGAGATGGTTAGTAGCGGATTACAGGGCAATTTTTCACTGGTTGTTTTTCATATGTAAAAGCTAGTGTTTTTAATGTGCTGGTGTTTTGTTTGTATGACAGACATACTAGGTCATCAGACATACTCATGCATATAACCCAAACAATGGTAAAACAAGCAGAAGGAGATACAACCTTAGCTAAGTCATATGGGTCATACCTAGTTGTGAACGTAAAGTTTCAAATTGACCTCGTTGCAACGGTTTGGTGAATATGTCTGCAAGTTGATCTGAAGTAGGAACGTACTCTCTAGTTGTACCAACCCTTTTTCAACGCAATCTCTTAGGAAGTGGTGACGAATTTCAATGTGTTTTGTCATGGAATGATGAACAGGTTTTTAGATAAATCAATAGCACTATTGTTGTCACAAAAAATTGTAGTAGAAGTGGGAGGAATGAGATAGTCCTTTAATTGTTGTTGTATCCATAGTATCTGCGCACAACAAGCAGCTACAGAGACATATTCGGCTTCGACAGATGACAGGGCTACTGTGTTTTGCTTCATGGAACTCCAGGCTACAAGACATAGTCCCAAAAAATGTGCGGTGCCAGACGTGCTCTTTCTGTCTAGTAAGGAGCTTGCAAAGTCAGAGTCGCTATAACCCATTAGTGTGAAATCAGGGGTACTCGGGTACCAGAGGTGAAATACCCCTAACCATTAAATAATTAAATAACAGGAATTAAATGTTTATTCATGGGATTATTAAACCATAAGAAATCACAGAAACACTTAGGCGTTAAAAACGCACCTAAACTCCTTAAGGTCCAAAACATGCGTTAAGCCGGACCTTGGGTTAACCAAGTTATACAAGTCAACTAATGACCATGATATGACCCTATAGTCATTAATTATCATTTAAAACAAAAGGCTTGGAGTAAATTTTCAATTAAAAGAAAAGTGCCTGGAGGAACCCTTGCGGGCCCCACAAACCCTAGAAAAGGCCCGAGAATGCTGAAGTGGCACGAAACCCTAAATAAATCATTCTTAGAGTTCATACCACCATTAATTATCATTATAAAGTGAATGCTCAAGTTAGATATACAAGGATACACAAAATGCCCGGGAGAAACGCTTAAAGCACAAAAAGGTCCCGAAAGTCCCGGGAATGTCTCGAAAATGTGTTTTGGGTCTATATAACCCAATGAAACACCTATAAATACTCTAATAAATATATATACTCATTAGTATCACATTGGTAACTATAAATCCAGAGATTTACAATTTTCATAGTTTTTACATTAAAATATTAATATAATAATAAAATAATGTAAAATTAAGTCTCCCTTGACTAAATTGGTCAATGTTGACCATTGACCACGAAATGAACCCTCCATGGCCAATTTATTCAGGATATTAACCAAGCCACCAGCTGTTTCCATGTGCTATTAAATATGGCTCACTAATTATACTTTACTAAAGTAAAGTTAGGTATACTTTTAGCATATTATTAATTAATCTTGTCTACCCAGTTGACCACCCATGTGACTCCAATTCCGATTGATTAAGGGATGCCTCCCTTGTTTTGTGGCCGATTCCAAGCATGGGGAGGTGACTCACTTTTCTACTTTGTTAAAGCATAATAAAATTCTCTTATGACATTAATTAGTCAAGACCCATCACCCACCATGCTCCATCATTGCCGCCTGCCTAGCTACTTGATTCCCATCCATTAAACAACCTCAATCATTCACTAATGAGTCATCAAGCATTGAATGCATTAAACTAAGACTAAATGTGATTTAAGGCAAAAAGAGATACTACATTTCTCACATTGCCCCTTCCAGCCGAGAGTTCACCTTCCAAACTCTCTTTGTCTCCTCCTTGACCGTAAGGAGACACCAAACTCAGTTGGTGTGATCTCTTGACCTAGGTAAGCTTCTAAGGCAAGTTTAAGTCCATTTTCTTCATCTTTCTTTCCTCTTTCCATTGAGCTAATGAAATACCCCAAACCTTAATGTGTTAATTAATTATGTAATTATAATTTTCTAAGGCTAAATAAGTCCTTAAGATCATTGGTGAAGAAATGAAAACCAAAAAGAAAAAGAAAATGCGTAAAAGTCACAAAACGTGAAAGTACGTATTTAATTATTTTAGGAGGTACATAACCTTCGTAAGGGTTATAAATATATTTCTATACCTTAATTACACATTAAGAACATGTGGGAAAAAAATTCCGGAAGGAAACGGATCCAAACAATGTGTTAAAACGCTAACGGAGTCTTAAAACGCGTTTTTCGAGAAAACCCGAAAACGCGACTTAAACAGTTAAATGGCCCCGTATAAATCATAGTCGATTTTGTAACTATAATTAAACATTAATGGGAGTTTAATAGCCCTTAAAATTAAAGGAATGAGAAAATTCTGGAAAACGGTCCCGGTTAGTGAATAGTGCTAAACCGGGTAAATAAACTAGCGTTTTCTGTTAAAAAACGAAAAACGCTCCAGCATGTATACGTTAGTGGGCCGGTTTTAATTATGTAAACAGCTCACTCACACATGACTAGTTAACTAGTTAATTAAGTCCAGAGAGAGCCAAAATAACAAAGAGCACAAATACCCCTCACCCATCTCTCTCCTTCCTTATTTTCTTTTTCCCCTCTCTCTCTTTCCTTTTCTCTTTCCTCTCTTCTCTCTCTCCCAACCGGCTCCCCTTCCTCCTTGCTGCCGATGGAACTCTCCATCTAGCCAACAATGGCTTCCTCCATTCTTCTTCAACCCCAAGCTCCATTTGAGCTCCAAATCAAAAACAAACCACATATTCTTCTTCCTCTCATCTCCCTCTATCATCCTCTCTTTCAAAATTCCAAAAGGATGAAGTTGATCTCCATGGGTTTTCCCCATTTGAAGTGAAAATGGCACCAATGAGAAGCTTGTAGTCTCCTCTTCCTTCCAAGGTAAAGATTCCCAAGAAAAAACTCATTTTTCCTTCATCTCTTGGTGTAATCAATTTTTCACCATTTTGATACCTTGTTTTTCTTCTTGTTCTTGAGCTCCAAATTGACCCTTCAATGGTGGAGTGATTTCCTTCTTGATTCAAGGGTGAGAATCCCTCTTAAAAACTTCTAAAAGGTAAACCCTAACTTGTGTTCTAGCCCTTTGATTGAATTTAAATATTCCAAGGGTTTAAATAATTAATTGAGTGTGTTTTGTGTTCTTGGATGTTGGGATGGAGTTTGGAAACTCCATACCCTCTTAATCGATTTTGGAGGAGATGAGGAGCAAGAGGTGAACTAAGGAAACTTGTGAAATTAAGGTAAGAAAAACTACCTTAAACCTTGTTGTAATTGTTTAAGTGTTTGAGATGGGTAAACAATTTAATGAACCCAAAATTGTGAGTTGAAATCTAGGTTGTAATGTGTTTAGTTGATTTTGGAGTGGGTTATGAATTAATGTTGAATTGAGAGCCTTAAGAGCCAAGTGTTTTGAAGTTGAGTTTATATCGTGTTCATGAGGATTTTTAGTGATTATGTTGTTGTTGATGAGATTTGAGGATTGTGACATGTGCTTTTAGGACCCTTGAAAGGGTGTGGTTAGATTAGGGATGAGAAGGAGGAAAATTGATGAGGATGGATGTAAAGCTTATGGGGAGGTTATGGCAAAATTTTAATGGAAAATGAGTGTTTGATGATGGTTTAATGGATGAGAGAATTTAGGTATTCAAAAGGGGGTGTTTAATGTTGAGTAGAGTGGATTGTTGGTGTTGTAATGGTGGATAAATAATGGTGTTAGGAGAGTGCAAGAATGATAGCAAAATGGTGCTAGATGATTTGGGATTTCAAGGAGTGAGTATGGATTTTTGAAAGTGCAATTATAGGTGAAGATTTGCCTCTGTTAGCTAGATTTTGGGTACGTCCGAACTTCCGTCCGGACTTGGAAGTTCGGACACGCCCCGTCGTTTATAAATTTTTCCGAGTTTCAGTTGTGTCCGAACTTCCGTCCGAACTTGGAAGTTCGGACACTCGAAAAATTTTCCCAGGCTATTTAGTCTCGACTTGTGTCCGACCTTCGATGTCCGGACACAAGTTCGGATGCCTGTAAGTTTTCTTCAGTTTTGGCCTCGACTTGTGTCCGAACTTGGAAGCTCGGACACAAGTTCGGACAGGTAGAATTTTTCTTTGGTTTTTGGCTTGACTTGTGTCCGAACTTCGAAGCTCGGACACAAGTTCAGACATAGTGTAATTTTGAGCAAAAATTTTGTGTAAGGGTAGGAAATGATATCCAACGATGGGGATTAATATGTGATGATGTTTAAGGTTGTTAAGGATAAATAAAGTGAGTTGTAATGGTAATTAAGTGGTGAAGAGTTGTTGTAAAAATGTGGAAGTAAACAAGTTAAAAATGTAAAGTTATAAAACTACCGAACGGGGTTAAGCATGGGCGCATTAGTCGTTAAATAATTATGTTACCCCAATATTAATAAAGATAGTTATAATGTTACCAGTTGTCCAAAGAGTTTCAAGGAACATGTGACGGCACATTAGAGTGCACCTTCGGTGACAGGTATGGTTTTCTTGCAACCTGTGTCCTACCGGATTACACCGGCTTGTATGCCAATGTGTTTTTCTGTGTGTTTGCCACCTTGCAAGATAAAGCATGAAATGAGTTTACAGTAATTCATTATTGTGGCGTAATTAATTCCGATACCGCTTAACCTTAGTTATGTGTTAAATAATAGTTAACCGACCTTAGGTTCACATAAGAGATCGGTATTCGGAATAAACGTCCCAACCCATGAGAACGTTCTAACTACGGCTATCCGTGCGTTATTGTATGTTGTGACTATGCGTGATGTATGTGACTTGTTTAATATGTTGTTGATGTTGGATACTGTTATCCGTGTTGTTGAAATGGGATATGATTTCCCTTATGTGTCTAACCGAGTTAGTAACACTATGCGACGTATGTATGTGATAAGTTCCAAAAGGGAACCTCTAACTAATAAGTATATGTTATGTACGGAGAGGAATCCGGGGGTCCCGGTCGCGCGTATTGTGTGGGAGTTAATATATATATGTGAATTAACTCCCACCCTGTTATGTTAGGGTTGTTTTCCTTCATTGGATTTCGACCTCCCACTAGCTTAGCCAAAGCTTACCTACCCGACCTCCACATCGGGCTAGGAGGGAAATTATGTACAATTTTGGTAGGGGTTGAAGCCTAAGTTCGCTTCGACTCCCTCTTTGTTATGTTACGGTTGTTCTTCCTCCTTGAATTACAACCACCCACAAGCTTAACCAAGGCTTACCTACCTCATCACTATTGGAGCTAGGGGGAAATTGTGTATGTTGTGTACGGTCCTATATGAGGCCGCCACTCAAGTAAAGAAAATGTATGTATGTTGTGCACGGGCTTATATCACCCCGGCACTCCCTAAGTGAAGTTCATGTACTCTTAGAAGAGTGAAATTAGGTTGTGTATGTTATAAAGTGAAGTGTGTTGTTATGTTGAGTGTGCTAACCTTGTGTCTGTATTCTATTAATGGATGTTTGCTTATAAGCGTGATATGTGTGTGAGTTTGTGCATGTCTGAAATAAACCAACCGCATGCTAAGACGACAAATAGTTGTGCGTGGCCCGGTAGCATGCGGGCTGCGGAATTACCATACCAGCAAAGGTGCTGCCCCCTTTGGGGGCTCCCATACTTTTCAGGTACAAGGAACTGGAAGCCGTTCGAGAGTAGGACGGGGTAGTGTTTGTATGTGGTAGTCATGAGAATTGTGGATGTATTATAGGTGTAGTAAGACGAAAATGTATCGGCGTTAGTCGGTAATTACTCGGTACAGTTGTAAAGTAAGTGTATAGTGAATGTTGGACATGGAACGGGATTAATGTGTAGTTGCTCGGGAGTTTAGTCCATCAGACCGGTACAATGTATGTATGTTAGCCTTGTTAGCCACGTGGGTGGCTAACGGCGTGTAACACCAAAGAGTTAAGTTATGTTGTGAGTTGTGATTTCCGCTGCAACGTGTTGTTAAGTGTGTTGTTAGTAGTTGAGGTGTTACAAAAAGTGGTATCAGAGCGAAGTATCGCTCTGATGACTGAATTACCGAGCTTAGGAAGTACCGAGTTAAGAGTTTAGTACTTTGGGTTAAGGGTTGAGTGATAGCGTGAGAGGTACGCTAGTTGGGAAATGCCAGTATGTACTGGATACCTACAGAATCCATCCCGCCCTCCACAAACCCTATTTTATAACTCGGGAAAGAACGCCAGAGAGATGAGGGTCATCTCTTACTCGGGAAAAACCCGATCTGGCAGTTGATATTTACCCCTATAAGTTCTGAGAACCTGTCATACGGTAGATTCCGAAGGGCGTGAATCCCGAAGACGGTTCCATTTTAACAATATTAACCGCTCTTGTTAGCGAAAAGTGAAGAATCTTATGCACAAGAGAATGAAATTTCCAGCACCCTGGGTCGACATGCGGAGCAGTCGAGGACAACCAGCTTGCAACGTACCAAGCGTGCAATAGGCAAGGAGCGAGATAATGAAACCCGAGACGAGTGTCTACGGGACTACAATGTTAACTAACACACCAACGGTATACCAACCGATTAAGGAACTACAACGTAGTACGAGGAGGATACAATACTAAGTAAAAAGGGGTCTCCCAGAAGGGGAAACACCCTAGTTAATGGTTTCATGTGAAGACACTGAGAAGTACCCAAGGAATTGTTGTTAAGACTGCAAGATCAAGCAAGGGCCAACTAGGCCATTGATGTTAGTGCGGATGAAAAACAACACCGCAACCAGTGTGTATTGAACCGATAACCAGTTAGCATGGCGCACTTGCCATGGCAAGTGCTGCTACAACAAGGTTGTGTGGGAGATTTTTTAGCAACAAAGTACTCGTATAGTAAAGCACCATGAAGTTAAGTGGGATTATCAAAACCGTGGAAAGGCTTAATAGCCTGACCTCAGTGCTTGGAAATATACCAGTCGGCAAGAAGCTAGACTTGGTTAAGGCAAGGAAACGTTGTAAAGCCACGAAAATTTTTCTTTCAACCTAAATTTATTTTCAAAACCGTTTTCAAAACCAAATTTTCTTTCAAACCCATTTTATCTCTAACTTTCTTTAAACAAAACCAGAAGACCTACACAGGCCTCAGTGCCACATAGTAGGTAAGTTTTACCTAGTTACTTTTAAAACAACCGGATGGAAACCGGTAAACCCAAGGGTAACAACCCGAGGAATGGATTGAGTTCATAATAATACAACAGTGGATACATTTCCCTTGATTAAGTTCGGGAAGCATGGAATGCATATTATCACAGGATAATATAAGAGGAGTTGACAACAGAATACTTCACCTAGGCGTGTGACGGACACTACGAGTATACCAACTGTAATGTGGGACGACCGCACTCCGATAGGAGCTTGTGGGCCTGACAGACCTACTTATGGGTTAGTCAAGTAAGTAGCAATGTATCAATAGGATACCCCACGTATGTATACGAGTGGAGTCTAGAACACGGGAAGTAGCCGACTCCATACTACGGTCCGAAGTAAAAGTCAAGCAAGAGCAATGGATTACATCGAATCGTTGAAATAAAGGAACCCAGTTAAGTTAAGGAAGACTAAAGGAATTAGTAAGTGTATTTTAAGGAAATGTTTAAGGGTGAACAAGTGTGAAGTGCACTGATTAGTAAGTAAGGACATGGAATATGTCATAAGGAACCTGAAGGATGAACACAATAGCTGGAGTAAGTACCCAGCCTACATATGGTAAGGCAGATGCCTACTATGGATACGTTAATGTGCAATGATCGGGATGAAACTCCCGAGATGATCACAAGGGATATCAATCTCACTAAAGAGGATAATTAACCGGCCAAGAACGCAAGGCGATGTAGTTAATCAAACGTACTCATAAGTACAAGCCATATGTAATGGCATAACCTAGTAACACCCAGGAACTATCCTTAAAAGGGTGTTTGGGTCATCAGTGGTTGAACGGGATAACATGACAGAAACGCAAGGGTTGAAACTAACACCCGGTTTAAGCATAAGTCGTCAGGAAGAAGTCTGACATCCTTGAAGGAACAACGACCTGGCCATGGAGCCCAATACTACCTCTAGACCATGTAATGTTGTACGGAGAAGTAAAATGTGTGTGAACAGCCTACAATGAGTAGAGCTCGAGGCAATAGGGCTTATAAGCCACAAGTAAATGTGTTAAGGAAATTTTATTGATTACTGGAGTTTATGTTATATAAGTAAGTAAGCGGATAACGAACCACTGCTTCAAGAGTGGGGATACCTCGTGATATGTGAGACCGCAACAGTGGTAGTTATGCGAACAGAGTTCAGGGAATATGTTAAGGGTTGACCACGTTGTCATTACCCAAGAATAATGTGAGTAGGAATAAATCGAAAAGAAGTATTTGTACCAGTTGTGGAAAGCAGATGAGTAAAAAGTCAAATAGCAACCACCATAGGTGTGGGATGCTAAATGTGTAATGAACGACGCTCAAGGAGCATAGAGACTCGAAAACAATAGCGTGTTCAGCAGTCAGCCAAATAAGTGGCAAGACACAGTGTAATGGCGGAAGCTAATATAATAGCGGATGCAGTATAAGTTAAGGTTATGCAATGAGTAACCGCACGGTGCGCAGTAAGCGACCGTTGCATAAGTATTGTTAATTAATAATGTGGTAAATGAGACCAGTTATGAGTGAAACTCAAGGGACATACAAGTAAGTGATGATAAACAGACTGGGCAATAAGCCAGTAGTTGATATTATGTGATAAGGAAAACAGTGTGAGTTCCTATTGCTATCGCATAAGAGATTTACTGTCAAGAGTTTACGCCTCTGCACTCTGTATGACTGAGTGTTTTGGTATTGCGCTTGCACGGTAATGATCGAGTGAGATAGCTAGGAAGTTTGGGAGATGTCAATTGTGATGGAAGAACAAAGACTTAGGATGTGATAAAAAAAAACCGATGTATAGGACAAGCACGGTCGTACCAATAAAAAGGAACCTGGTTGACATAAGTGACTACAGTAACA
The DNA here is from genome assembly GCA_023374045.1 of Limonium bicolor. NCBI lineage: Eukaryota > Viridiplantae > Streptophyta > Magnoliopsida > Caryophyllales > Plumbaginaceae > Limonium > Limonium bicolor. The sequence goes on along the minus strand of CM041780.1, from coordinate 177,607,133 downwards.
CGATTATTAAATGTCGGTATGGAATATACCTCTAGTGTTGGAAATAACCGACAGAGTACTACACAATACATAGTAGCTCAAACTCAACCGACAGTAAGTTGGAAGTAGTCAAGTTAAACATTGTGAAATACATAGCAGTACACACAGTAAATTATCATGGAAGTGGATAAAAAGTCTGTAACTCACCGAGTTCGCTCATGGTAAGAAATACCACGCGTCGGTTGAGAAATAGTTATTACCAAGATGAAGGTGATAATCGAAGATATACGGTACAATAAGAATAATATATGGGGCAAACTAAGCTCTAAATTATCAAGAGTTGCGCAGCAGAAACTGGTGAACCAGTGATTCAAACGACGAATGCGGATATTGAACATGAGTGAATGGCAAACTAATCCTGCCTAAAAGCCTCACAGGCCAGCATCAAAACCAGTTAAGAGTTAAAATAAACTCTAATGAGAAGTCTTGGTTAGGGACTAAACCGCCAACAGGGCTAAGATCCTCAAACCAGAACACATTGTGTAATAAACCGCGTGGAGATAAAACGCTTCACGACGGAAGAATGTTCTAAACCAGTGATTAACTGATTGATTACGTGGGCGTAATCCCTTTTAAGGGGGGTAGAGCGCAAAACCACTTAATGTCTATTACCGTACAAGTGTACGTGGTGTGCATAGCGCAAAATAATTTGTTTTGATGATTGGTGTGTGTGTGTTACATAAACATACGCATACATTCATGGTTTAATTATGGTAACTGCGCACAGAAGATGCGAATACCATTGTGATAAGTGTGTTTATTGTGTCAACGGATGTGTGAGAAAGTATAAGTATAAGGGAGTAGAAAAACTCCCGGGGAACTAAACCCCGACAGTATATGTTTATATGATACCAAATGTAATATTGTGTATTATATTTTGATAAAAAAATATATATCGATATGTGTATATATACAGTATTGTGGTTCATGAGGATGTATGAAACCGATATAAAACCTAGTAAGAATTAAATTACCTAGGTAACTTGATTTAAAATAAATCTGGAAGATGATTGATGGACATAGTTCCACCCTTGGAGATGTATGATTATGACTAGAAGGATTAAAAGATAGAAAATTGGGAATGAATGTATTATCTGTTGTTTGAAAATGAAGTGGGAGGTGAAACTTGATTATCATGAGATCAAGGGAAGCCGAACACAAATTGGGGTGGAAAGATAGTTCACTCTGATGCTGATCACATTAGGGTTGGATGATTCTTGAAACTCCCTATAAGTGGTCATAAATAATCAATCAAGAATAAGATGCAGTTAACAATAATTGGACTTGGAGTTGTATGGAGCTTTCAAAAGAATTTTAAATTGGGTTTCAAATTTGCAATTGGTATTTTCTAGACTTCAATAAATATTTTAAGATTCTTAGGTGGTATTTTCAAAGGAAGGACTACCTTTATGTGACCTCGTAGAGGATTTTCAACTTGTATCCTTCCAATAAAGGATTTCATTATACTTAACCTCATAGAGGGTACTTTCCTACTACTTGCTCACGAGCTGAGGACGTACCAGCCTTTGTCTTCGGACCGGTGACATGAGAAGTATATTTTAAAGATGTATGCAATTGTTTTGATCTCCCAAAGGAACGGGGACCAGAGTGTCCATCGCGACCGGTTCTGCGGGATCACAGTGTATATGTACTCAACATGGGTCTCGAACCCATGAAGAGATGGAAAAGGAATTTCTGGTTGATATACATGCTATGACATGTTGTGTGGTATGTGTAATAATTATTATTTTGGACCTCGAGTCCTAATGTGATTGAATTCCGAAAGTGTTATGTTACCTAGACCATGTGTCTACAGGTTATTATGTTATCAAGACCCAAGTCTCTAAATGTTGTTATGTTACCCAGACCTAAGAGTCTAAGGGTTGTTGTGTATGTGCAAATGTTGATAAGGTACCCGGATCATTAAGTCCGAGGCTACTAAGTAAGCATGTTATGTTATGTATGGATGTGTATGTGTTACCCGGACCATCAAGTCCGAGGTTGTGATGTAAAATATGTTGTTATGGAAGTTTATGTTGCAAGTAATTCTCGTATTCTAACCAATGATGTGTGGGAAGTGTGAACTTCGAGGACGAAGTTCTTTTAAGGGGGGTAGATTGAAATACCCCAAACCTTAATGTGTTAATTAATTATGTAATTATAATTTTCTAAGGCTAATAAGTCCTTAAGATCATTGGTGAAGAAATGAAAACCAAAAAGAAAAAGAAAATGCGTAAAAGTCACAAAACGTGAAAGTATGTATTTAATTATTTTAGGAGGTACATAACCTTCGTAAGGGTTATAAATATATTTCTATACCTTAATTACACATTAAGACCATGTGGGAAAAAAATTCCGGAAGGAAACGGATCCAAACAATGCGTTAAAACGCTAACGGAGTCTTAAAACGCGTTTTTCGAGAAAACCCGAAAACGCGACTTAAACAGTTAAATGGCCCCGTATAAATCATAGTCGATTTTGTAACTATAATTAAACATTAATGGGAGTTTAATAGCCCTTAAAATTAAAGGAATGAGAAAATTCTGGAAAACGGTCCCGGTTAGTGAATAGTGCTAAACCGGGTAAATAAACTAGCGTTTTCTGTTAAAAAACGAAAAACGCTCCAGCATGTATACGTTAGTGGGCCGGTTTTAATTATGTATACAGCTCACTCACACATGACTAGTTAACTAGTTAATTAAGTCAAGAGAGAGCCAAAATAACAAAGGGCACAAATACCCCTCACCCATCTCTCTCCTTCCTTATTTTCTGTTTCCCCTCTCTCTCTTTCCTTTTCTCTTTCCTCTCTTCTCTCTCTCCCAACCGGCTCCCCTTCCTCCTTGCTGCCGATGGAACTCTCCATCTAGCCAACAATGGCTTCCTTCATTCTTCTTCAACCAAGCTCCATTTGAGCTCCAAATCAAAAACAAACCACATATTCTTCTTCCTCTCATCTCCCTCTATCATCCTCTCTTTTCAAAATTCCAAAAGGATGAAGTTGATCTCCATGGGTTTTCCCCATTTGAAGTGAAAATGGCACCAATGAGAAGCTTGTAGTCTCCTCTTCCTTCCAAGGTAAAGATTCCCAAGAAAAACTCATTTTTCCTTCATCTCTTGGTGTAATCAATTTTTCACCATTTTGATACCTTGTTTTTCTTCTTGTTCTTGAGCTCCAAATTGACCCTTCAATGGTGGAGTGATTTCCTTCTTGATTCAAGGGTGAGAATCCCTCTTAAAAACTTCTAAAAGGTAAACCTTAACTTGTGTTCTAGCCCTTTGATTGAATTTAAATATTCCAAGGGTTTAAATAATTAATTGAGTGTGTTTTGTGTTCTTGGATGTTGGGATGGAGTTTGGAAACTCCATACCCTCTTAATCGATTTTGGAGGAGATGAGGAGCAAGAGGTGAACTAAGGAAACTTGTGAAATTATGGTAAGAAAAACTACCTTAAACCTTGTTGTAATTGTTTAAGTGTTTGGGATGGGTAAACAATTTAATGAACCCAAAATTGTGAGTTGAAATCTAGGTTGTAATGTGTTTAGTTGATTTTGGAGAGGGTTATGAATTAATGTTGAATTGAGAGCCTTAAGAGCCAAGTGTTTTGAAGTTGAGTTTATATTGTGTTAATGAGGATTTTTGGTGATTATGTTGTTGTTGATGAGATTTGAGGATTGTGACATGTGCTGTTAGGACCCTTGAAAGGGTGTGGTTAGATTAGGGATGAGGAGGAAAATTGATGAGGATGGATGTAAAGCTTATGGGGAGGTTATGGCAAAATTTTAATGGAAAATGAGTGTTTGATGATGGTTTAATGGATGAGAGAATTTAGGTATTCAAAAGGGGGTGTTTAATGTTGAGTAGAGTGGATTGTTGGTGTTGTAATGGTGGATAAATAATGGTGTTAGGAGAGTGCAAGAATGATAGCAAAATGGTGCTAGATGATTTGGGATTTCAAGGAGTGAGTATGGATTTTTGAAAGTGCAATTATAGGTGAAGATTTGCCTCTGTTAGCTAGATTTTGGGTACGTCCGAACTTCCGTCCGGACTTGGAAGTTCGGACACGCCCCGTCGTTTTATAAATTTTTCCGAGTTTCAGTTGTGTCCGAACTTCCGTCCGAACTTGGAAGTTCGGACACTCGAAAAATTTTCCCAGGCTATTTAGTCTCGACTTGTGTCCGACCTTCGATGTCCGGACACAAGTTCGGACGCCTGTAAGTTTTCTTCAGTTTTGGCCTCGACTTGTGTCCGAACTTGGAAGCTCGGACACAAGTTTGGACAGGTAGAATTTTTCTTTGGTTTTTGGCTCGACTTGTGTCCGAACTTCGAAGCTCGGACACAAGTTCGGACATAGTGTAATTTTGAGCAAAAATTTTGTGTAAGGGTAGGAAATGATATCCAACGATGGGGATTAATATGTGATGATGTTATAAGGTTGTTAAGGATAAATAAAGTGAGTTGTAATGGTAATTAAGTGGTGAAGAGTTGTTGTAAAAATGTGGAAGTAAACAAGTTAAAAATGTAAAGTTATAAAACTACCGAACGGGGTTAAGCATGGGCGCATTAGTCGTTAAATAATTATGTTACCCCAATATTAATAAAGATAGTTATAATGTTACCAGTTGTCCAAAGAGTTTCAAGGAACATGTGACGGCACATTAGAGTGCACCTTCGGTGACAGGTATGGTTTTCTTGCAACCTGTGTCCTACCGGATTACACCGGCTTGTATGCCAATGTGTTTTTCTGTGTGTTTGCCACCTTGCAAGATAAAGCATGAAATGAGTTTACAGTAATTCATTATTGTGGCGTAATTAATTCCGATACCGCTTAACCTTAGTTATGTGTTAAATAATAGTTAACCGACCTTAGGTTCACATAAGAGATCGGTATTCGGAATAAACGTCCCAACCCATGGGAACGTTCTAACTACGGCTATCCGTGCGTTATTGTATGTTGTGACTATGCGTGATGTATGTGACTTGTTTAATATGTTGTTGATGTTGGATACTGTTATCCGTGTTGTTGAAATGGGATATGATTTCCCTTATGTGTCTAACCGAGTTAGTAACACTATGCGACGTATGTATGTGATAAGTTCCAAAAGGGAACCTCTAACTAATAAGTATATGTTATGTATGGAGAGGAATCCGGGGGTCCCGGTCGCGCGTATTGTGTGGGAGTTAATATATATATGTGAATTAACTCCCACCCTGTTATGTTAGGGTTGTTTTCCTTCATTGGATTTCGACCTCCCACTAGCTTAGCCAAAGCTTACCTACCCGACCTCCACATCGGGCTAGGAGGGAAATTATGTACAATTTTGGTAGGGTGTTGAAGCCTAAGTTCGCTTCGACTCCCTCTTTGTTATGTTACGGTTGTTCTTCCTCCTTGAATTACAACCACCCACAAGCTTAACCAAGGCTTACCTACCTCATCACTATTGGAGCTAGGGGGAAATTGTGTATGTTGTGTACGGTCCTATATGAGGCCGCCACTCAAGTAAAGAAAATGTATGTATGTTGTGCTCGGGCTTATATCACCCCGGCACTCCCTAAGTGAAGTTCATGTACTCTTAGAAGAGTGAAATTAGGTTGTGTATGTTATAAAGTGAAGTGTGTTGTTATGTTGAGTGTGCTAACCTTGTGTCTGTATTCTATTAATGGATGTTTGCTTATAAGCGTGATATGTGTGTGAGTTTGTGCATGTCTGAAATAAACCAACCGCATGCTAAGACGACAAATAGTTGTGCGTGGCCCGGTAGCATGCGGGCTGCGGAATTACCATACCAGCAAAGGTGCTGACCCCCTTTGGGGGCTCCCATACTTTTCAGGTACAAGGAACTGGAAGCCGTTCGAGAGTAGGACGGGGTAGTGTTTGTATGTGGTAGTCATGAGAATTGTGGATGTATTATAGGTGTAGTAAGACCGAAAATGTATCGGCGTTAGTTGGTAATTACTCGGTACAGTTGTAAAGTAAGTGTATAGTGAATGTTGGACATGGAACGGGATTAATGTGTAGTTGCTCGGGAGTTTAGTCCATCAGACCGGTACAATGTATGTATGTTAGCCTTGTTAGCCACGTGGGTGGCTAACGGCGTGTAACACCAAAGAGTTAAGTTATGTTGTGAGTTGTGATTTCCGCTGCAACGTGTTGTTAAGTGTGTTGTTAGTAGTTGGGGTGTTACAGCTAAGCTCCAACCATTTCCATCCATGTATGTAGTGTGTTTTGGAGGTTAAAGGAAGGAGTATTTTCGGCTATAACAAGGTAGAAGGAGGGAAGTTCAAGTTTTGATCATTTAAGGTAAAAATGTGCTTTAAGCACATATCTCTTCTTCCCCTTCATTTCCGGTGGGAAACCATAGTTCCTTAGCCTTATTTTCTTCTCCTTTTCATGTGAATTCAGTTGGTATACCAAGATATACAAGGAATAGCTATATCCAAGCCAAAACACCATTTTTGGCATCTTAATCAAGGTGAAAATTAGCCATCTTCTCACCTGAGTTATTCCGGTTTAAAGGCTTGTTTTAGTAGACCTTTTGATACTATCTTGCCTCTGTAAAATTATGCCGAAGAACAGCCCTTGTTGCCTTTGTATTCTAAGGTAACTTTTACCTTGAATTTATGCATTAAAACACTTCCCATGGTTAGCTCATGTTTAGAGTTTAATCATGTCTTGTTTTCTATATGAAGACAAGTAAATCAAGCTATGGTGAAATATTCCCTAAGGTGCCGTGGCCAAACAAGGCCTTAACCTTGCTAAATCAAGGTATAAATCACTTAAACCTTAACTTTGATACATTAATACATGTTTAAACTTGTGTACATGTATTGCCATGAGTGAACCCAGCTCATATGGTCTGATTTTGACCATAGGTGGTTAAGGAAATGACTTAGTAAATTTATCTAAGTAATTAAGTAATATAAATGTCAAATTAAGACTTTATGTGGAAGATTTGGTAATTAATGGAAAATATATGGTGAGGCCGTGAGCTTATACATATTTTGCAGCATTTGTGTGTAATTTATTTTATGAGCCAATGTTTGTAATAAGGCCATGTACTTTAGGCCATTTTATTTATGTATATTTAGTTTAAATTAGGTTTTAGGTGATAAATATAAATTACCGTAAATTATAAGGGGTTACCCTATAATTAAATCAAATTTGGGGGATAGATATTAATAAAGCCAAAAATTTGGTGTTAAAAGGATTTAAAATAAAAATTATAAGATTTTATAAAGTTTTGGGGTTAATTGGTAAATTCTGGAAAATAGAGGTTAAAACCGTAAATTAGGAAAATAATGGTCAAGGAAGTATTAAGGAGGTCAACCTTGACCATAGGGTAGGTTTTGACCAAATTAGATAAGTTAAATAACTTATTTAAGGTTATATAATAACATAAGTATTTAATTGTAACATTTTTATAATATATGGGGTATGAATGGTGATTACCGAAACTTAAGGGTGTACAACGGTATTTTAAACACCCATGGGCTATTAGAAATTTTTAGGATTTTATTGGGTTGAATTTGGAATTAAAATACGCATATATGTATAATATATAGTTATTAGGTCATTGTTATACTTTAGAAAAGAAAATGGGGTGGAAATGTAAATAACCGAAATTTTATGGGTTAGGAAGGGTATTTCTAACCTTCTGGTATAGTTTGGTGATTTTTAGAATAATATAAGGTGCTTTAATAAGATAAGTGTATAATATATAGTTTTGATGGATTTATAAAACTATATGTTATAAATTGAGTCAAATTGTAAATTTGGAAATTTAAGGGGCTAGAAAATAAATAAGAACAACCTAAGGGTATGTTTGGTTATTTTAAATAAAATAACTATAGGTTATACCTTTTTATAAAGTTAAAATGTTATATTATATGGTATATATAACATGGTATAAATTATGGGGTGATTTTGTAATAAACATAAAGATATGGTAAGATAATAAATTTAGATTAAATGGATATGCCTTTTCGGCAATTAACATTAGTTTTGTATAAAAACTATATGTTATAAATTATATAAGATAAAGATATCATAATACATGATATTAGTATATGGTATAGTATTACATAATGTTATGTGGTCAAAAGGAAATTAAAATAAAGCATAGTGCTGTACCGAAATTATAAAGGTTGGAAAATGAATTTTAGACTATGGTCTACAATGTTATAAATGTTATAACAATTATATGGTATTAATGTGGTTTAAATGGAATTAAATAAGTAAGAATGTTCACAATAAATAATGTGACAAACTATAAATAAATGAGATTTATAAACTAAGGTAAATATTGAATAAACCTTAGGAGTTGGAATTATACAACATAAAATGCTATATATTATTAAGATAATGATCTTAATATGAGTTGTGGCAATATAACACAATTAATGGGAATAATCATCTCACATAAGATGATAAAATGTGACATATGATATAAGAGTTTTATAGCTCGTGAAATTTACCTATATTGGTAAATATATACATATGCGAGAATTATGTATATAAAGATGGATATATATATATCATGGTTGTAAACCATATAATATGATGGTGAAGGTTATTACATGAAAATAGTTTAAAAACTATAAGTTATAAGTTTTTGAATTCAAATGTAGCTTATTATAAGATTAATGGATTACATAATACAATGTATTATAATGGATGGTGGGATAGTAATACTATACGATAAATAATGCATGTATACATGCAACCACAGGTTATAAAATATATTATGCATGCAACTGTAGGTTACAATACGTGCCTATGCATGCGATGAAACAGTTGAATTAAAGGTACGAGAACGAATGAACTTATGTGAAAGCGTAACACTTATAAACTACCATGAGTTGGAAAAAAAATATAAACTCTTACGTCTGAAAACGTTAACTACGACGTTCTTATTAAACCAACTCCATTGTTAGACCGAGTATTAATACATACATCAAGTAAGGAGTTTAAAGGATAACGGTAACTTAAATAATAACAGTTGAAATCTGGGGATGTAATACCGGGGGTTACTGACGTTATTCGGAAATACCGAGTCAATTTGTCATGTGGATTGACACCTAGCGTTCCTCGTATTTCTAGATCACATTTCAGACGTGCGCGCTCGACGAGCTTAGTGGACTACATTGTGCATCCTTGGTCTAAGGTGTACGGTATGTGAAGAATGGTTTGATCCGGGTTGACCTGAGGAAGGGCTCAGATATGTTTGATAACTTGCATGTTATGTGTGTGGTTATGTATGTGATGATGTGTGTTATTGCGTTATTAATTATGCTCGAGCGTCCTACGAGACTAACACTACGTCGACTATAGATTGACTTATATAAACATACATATGCGTTTAATGTGATGACACGATGGTTACTTAATATAATACCCTTAGTATTAATATTAAGTATATAATAACCCAAGTAAAACACTTAGGTACGAGATACGACATTGTCGGTCTCTAGAGCATGGATCTCGAACATGAATATAACCTAGATTACTTCTAGGTATGCGTGAGACCCATTGGGCAGCAAATTAACAAATTGTATTCTCCATAAAACTAAGAGTTTATCTTAATCCTGTGAGAGAATTGGTATGAGATGAGGGGAGGAATCCCGGTAGTTTACGAACTACCTGGTTGCGCATTTGTGATCACTGAGGGGTACCCGATCGGGTTCCGCTCCAGGAAATTTCCCAACGAGCCCTAATTGGATCGTGGGTCAGATGGTACCTACTGTTGGTACATGGCTACGACCTATATATGGACGCCTTACGAGGCAAAGCGAATAGCCAGGGGCCTCCGGACCTCTGGCGAAATGAGCACCTTTGTGTGTACGGGAGGACTACTGTCCATTGGTAAGGTTAACCGGGTTGTCCCAACATGACGCCCAACTGGTAATTAAAATTAAACATGGTTTGGATGGATGGGGCCTTGAAGGCCAAGTAATATTAAATATGGAAACCGTTCGCTAAGGCGATTATACACAGTACTGTAATTATTCGATACATTCGTTTATACAACTGTTGTTTGTGATATGTAATGACTGTATTGATTGGATGGATGACTATGTGTTTATGCATAATTATTACAGTATTAATTATATCTGTAAAATGGTAAATCATGAAATCAATCTAATATCAAGATGGCTAAAATGACAAGTGACCAATAGGGTCCAGGCCCGCATACTCAGCGTTTATCGCTGAGCCTTTATGGCTTGTTGCAGGTTGCTGATCATCATCGAAGCCAAAGTACGGGATTGGGTAGATGCTCACTTGTCGACGGTTATGGTTTTTGGACTTAGCATGATGTATAGGATTTATCTCGTTGTCACAGCGGTATGGTAGTGCTATTTGTTTTGGTTGTTGGATTTAGTTTCTGCTTCGTTACTCGCATGGGCGAGTAATGGCAGGTGACACCCGTGTGAGAGTAAATGTTGTTTATTCTTCCGCTGTAAGACGTCTTTAATTATGCTACGTGAGGGATTATTACGTGTTTATCGAGAGGGGTGTTACAAGAGGTACATGTCCTGGGTGTTTTTCAAGTAGCGAAAGATTCGCTTTACATTTTGCAAGTGCGATTCTTTTGGGTTTGTCTGAAATCTTGCACAAAGACATACAACATAGAGAATGTCAGGTCGACTTGCCGTTAGGTATAACAGGGAACCTATCATACCTCGATATAGTGTAGGATCAACAGCAATCCCTTTTTCATCAAGATGAGGCTTTTCAGTGGTGGACATCGGAGTGGGTGTTGCCTTGGAGTCCTGCATCTTGTACTTAACTAGTAGCTCTTGGATGTATTTCTATTGATGAATTTGAGTGCCGTTGTAACACCCCCAAACACTGGCCTGGGAGTTAGGGGTATTACACGCCGCGTATTATTACATAATAACGCAAGGCTCTAATAAGCAAACTTAAACAGATAACAAATAAGGCCCAAACGGAATACTTAAATAAAGTATAATCAAAGAGATGTTAGAACATCCCCAAAAGTCATTACAAAACCCACCAAACAGATGTCAAAAGCGGAAGCTAACAAAATATGCCCAAAGGCCCAAATTCAATACAAAGGTCTCAAAAGAACTAAATAACAAAGCAACTAAACTCCAGAAGCTGAGGGTAGACGATCCTCGCTAATCAATCTGCAAAAGCGTTAGAAGTAGGGGAGTGAGCACACAACTATGCCCAGTGGATGACAAACTTCATCAACCAGCATGCTCAAAACATTTAGGAATGTTATCAAATCAGAAGGAGTCAAAAGAATCCATGAACTCGTCAGAAATCAGAAACAGAAGTCCACTCATTAAGGACTAAACAGAGCAGATGCAGACAGAAACCGAAAACAGAGTGGGACACTAGCGATCACAGCATACAGACAGAACAAGCAACCAGCTCGTGAACAGAACGAGGAAACCTCACTCGTAAACAGAACAGGTGTAAACACCCGTGAACAGAACGGGGACATCACCCGTGAATAGAAGGATCCTACATAGCGCGCTACGAGACAGCGTAACCAGCCATCCAAAGGCTCAGACACAGAGATAACTAGGTCCCAAAACAGAAGCTTAAATACAAATAAGCATATGTGCACCAAAGGCACCAGAAAGCACATAGATGGCTTGGAAATCAGAAGGGGAATCCAACCCCGCAAACGGAAGTCAAAACGGAGCTCAAACGAGCAAGTTATGGTCAAAACAGTACCCTATCCGAACTTGTGTCCGGACATCAATGTTCGGACACAAGTCGAGACTTAGAAGATGAAATCAGACAGATGTCCGAACATGTGTCCGAACTACGAAGTTCGGACACAGGTCGAACTTCAAAACAGAAGAAAAATCAGAGGTGTCCGAACATCCAAATTCGGACGGATGTTCGGACGTTCTTCGGAAATCAGAACGTGTAGAGTCCGAACTTGTGTCCGGACATCAATGTTCGGACACAAGTCGAAGCCAAAATCAGAGAATGCAGAAGGCTGTGTCCGAACTTCAAAGCTCGGACAGAAGTTCGGACACAGCGAAAACTTCAGAGAATAAAAGCGCAGAAGGGCATGTCCGAACTTCAACGGTCGGACAGAAGTTCGGACACGCCGAAAATACAGAGAACAGAGGCGATTTTCACACAGAACAGAAGCATCAAAACACTGTCAAAGCAATATAGGTTTTCAGAAAACAACCTTGGGGTTTTGTAAGCATTAAAACACCATCAAACGGACAATTCGCAACCACAATTGCAAGGCAAAAACACATTAATCTCAGAACCGGAACGCAACTCCCCAAGGCTGAACACACAAGCCGAATCCATAAGCCACCTACCTCGAATTATCAGCAGACGAAACCCAAACTAGATAGCAGAGTCCAGACCAACGCAGAATTCCCCAAAGCAGAACGATAATACACCCGGACAACACAACTGAAGAACAGACCAAAATCAGAACCAAATCCCAAATCAGAAACTGCCATTGCCCACGAAATCACAATCCGTACCTGAATCAATAGCAAAGGAGTCGCAGAGGGGAGTCCGAACACAGCCACGCAGAAGGACTGACGATCCTGACAATCAGACTTAAGAAACCTAATCAGAAGAGAGTAGGCTTCCCAATTGTAGAATTTACACAAGAACAACCGACGCCCTTACCTTAACCTGACCCGGAGCGCAACGGCGAGAAGAATCCGCAGCAGGACTCGAATTGCAAGAACACAACAGCAGAACTTGGGCACTGGATTGAACGTACTTTGGAAGAGAGAGAACAGAGAGAGAGCACAGAGAAGGAAGGAGCGTCTGAGGATTTTCAAAACTGACGGAGTTAGTGGAGTCGTGAGAACGCGATTAGGTAGTGGGTGAAAAACTAATTAGAATGTAAAAGATAATTATTAATATCACCCAAATATCAATAAAAATCCCTTACCAAAATCCAAAACGAAAAGGACCACCTCGCCCTTGTCTTTAATCCAAAGGACTTCCATGTCCTGAATTAAGATTGAACCAACTTAAAGTTAAATTGCGACGAAATAAAATAACCAAAACTTGGGTTATAACATCACCTCCCCCTTAAAAGAATTTCGTCCTCGAAATTAAAACATACCTACTGCTCGAAAAGGGCGGGGAACTTAGAACGTACTTCACTTTCGACCTCCAAGGTCGCCTCCTCCTCTGACTGACCCGACCACTGCACCTTCACCAAGGGCATGGTCTTGCTCCTGAGCTTACGAACATCTCGGGCTAAAATCCTCGAAGGGGCTGCCTCGAACGTGAAGTCCTCCCTCAACTGAAGCGGACTGAAGTCGATCACATGAGATGGGTCCGGAATATACTTCCTCAGCATAGAAACGTGGAACACATTGTGCACTGCTGCTAAAGACGGAGGCAGGGCCAAACGATAGGCAACTGGTCCATCCTCTCTAGGATCTCAAAAGGGCCCACAAAACGAGGGCTAAGCTTGCCTCTCTTCCCAAACCGGACAACTCCTCGAACTGGAGAAACCCTCAGATACACATGGTCACCCACCTCAAACTCTAGAGGTCGTCTCCTCTGATCGGCGTAACTCTTCTGACGACTCTGAGCCACAAGCAGACGCTCCCTGATAGACTGAATCTTACCCACAGCATCCTGAACCAAGTCTGGACCGATCACATCTCTCTCCTTCAGATCATCCCAACAGATGGGTGATCTGCACCTCCTACCATACACGGCCTCAAACGAAGCCATCCCGATACTGGTCTGAAAGCTGTTATTATAGGCGAACTCAATCAGTGCAACGTGCTGATCCCAACTGCCCCCAAAGTCGAGTACACATGCCCTGAGCATGTCCTCAAGGACCTGATTCGTCCTCTCTGTCTGACCATCTGACTGAGGATGATAAGCTGAACTGAAAGACAACTTCGTCCCCATAGCCTGATGCAAACTCTGCCAGAATCTGGACACAAACCTCGGATCTCTGTCAGACACAATCGAAGCAGGAACCCCATGTAGACGCACAATCTCATCCACGTACAGCTGAGCCAAGCGATGCAAACTGAAGGTCTTCCTGACTGGTAGGAAGTGAGCGCTCTTCGTGAGCCGGTCCACAATGACCCAAACTGCATCAAAACCCCTCGGAGTCTTAGGCAGTCCCATGACGAAGTCCATACCGACGCTCTCCCACTTCCACTCCGGAACGGAAAGAGGCTGAAGCAAACCAGCTGGCCTCTGATGCTCGGCCTTGACCTGCTGACAGGTCCTACATCTGGATACAAAGTCGGAGATGTCCCTCTTCATGTTGCTCCACCAAAATGTCTCACGTAAGTCCCGGTACATCTTCACACCTCCTGGGTGCACCGAGTAAGGAGCTCCATGAGCCTCCTGCATGATCTCGCGTCTCAAAGCATCGTCAGCAGGCACACAGACGCGGTCTCGGAACCTCAGACAGCCATCCTCTGAAACCCTGAACACAGACTCCTGACCCGCAGCTAACTCATCTCTGATCTTACCCAAACTGACATCAAGCTCCTGACTGGCCTTGATCCTGTCGATCAAGGTAGGCTGAATCTGTAATGCTGCTAACATCCCAGATCTCTCTGGTCGGACGACCTAGATACCGATGCGCTGCAACTCCAGAGCAGACCTCTGCACACCAGACAAAGCACAGATGGTCCCAGACGGACCCCTCCTACTGAGCGCATCAGCCACAACGTTCGCTCTACCAGGATGGTAGAGGATCTCCAGATCATAATCGTGCAGTAACTCCAGCCACCTCCTCTGCCTCAAGTTCAACTCCTTCTGAGTGAACAGATACTTGAGGCTGTTATGGTCCGTATAAACCTTGCACGCTGCTCCATACAGATAGTGCCTCCAGATCTTCAGAGCAAACACCACAGCAGCTAGCTCCAGATCGTGGGTCGGATAGTTCTTCTCATATGGCTTAAGCTGACGAGAGCCATATGCAACCACCTTCCCCTGCTGCATCAGGACACACCCAAGTCCCCTATGGGACGCATCACAGAAAACCTCAAGACCCTCGGTCCCTCTGTCAAGATCAGAGTCAAGATCGGCGCAGTAGTCAACCTCTTCTTCAGCTCCAGGAAACACTGCTCACAGGCATCGCTCCACTCGAACTTCACATCCTTCTGAAGCAGACGAGTCAACGGAATCACCAACTTGGAGAAGCCCTCCACAAACTTGCGGTAATAGCCCGCCAAACCAAGGAAGCTACGAATATCCCCAACATTAGTAGGCCTGGCCCACTCAGTAATAGCTCGAATCTTCTCCGGATCCACGGAGATACCATCCTTAGAGACAACATGTCCCAAGAACACCACCTGATCCAACCAGAACTCACACTTCTTCAGCTTCGCGTACAACTCGTTCTCCCTCAGAGTCTGGAGAACGGTCCTCAGCACTCTTGGAATACACCAAGATGTCATCAATAAACACCACAACGAACTGGTCCAAAAACGGCTTGAACACCCGGTTCATCATGTCCATAAATACAGAAGGCGCATTCGTCAGACCGAATGGCATCACTAGAAACTCGTAGTGTCCATAACGAGTCCTGAAGGCGGACTTAGGCACATCGTCTGCCTTAATCCTCAACTGATGATAACCGGACCTCAGATCGATCTTCGAAAACACCTTAGCTCCTGCTAACTGGTCGAACAAGTCATCTATGCGCGGGAGAGGATACCTATTCTTAATGGTAACCTTGTTGAGCTCCCTGTAGTCAATGCACAGCCGCATGCTACCGTCCTTCTTCTTTACAAACAACACTGGTGCTCTCCAAGGCGACACACTCGGGCGAATGAAGCCCTTATCCAGCAGCTCCTGTAACTGGACCTTCAACTCCTTAAGCTCAGCAGGCGCCATCCGGTATGGAGCCTTCGAAATCGGCTGAGTCTCAGGTGCGAGCTCGATCGAGAACTCCACCTCTCTACCAGGGGGAAGCCCAGGTACGTCATCCTGGAACACATCTGGGAAGTCTCTGACTACTGGAATCTCCTCCAACTTCGCATCCTTGCGAACCTCAGGGATGTAGCACAGATATCCCTGGCATCCTTTCCTCAGAAAGCGGAACGCCTGCATCGCAGATATGACTGGCGGCGAGCACGGGAGTCCATTCCCTGCTACAATCAAACGGGGCTGGCCCGGCTCCTCAAAAGTGACTCTCGAAGCGGCACAATCGATGTGGGCATGGTGCGCAGCAAGCCAATCCATGCCCAGAATCACATCAAAATTAGTCATCTCCATCGGGATGAGGTCAGCACACAGAATCCTATTCTTGACTAACACAGGACTAGCTTTACAGACAAAATTCAAAAGCATAGAAGAGTCCCTAACCAATGGACTATGCACACACAGCTCAACACCCAGAGGCACAACAGGCAAACCGAGCTCACCCACCAACTCAGCAGAAATAAAAGAGTGGGTGGCTCCAGAGTCAAACAAACAGAAAACAGAACGAGAAGACAGCTGGAGAATACCTGTGACAACTCTGTCAGTCGATCGGTCTCTCTCTCCAGCCATCGCGTACACTCTGGCCTGGCCCTGGGGCTTCTTCTGCTCAGCCCGGTCTCGATCTCTGGACCCTGAAGCAGACTCCACGGCTCTACCTCCAGAACTACCTCTGCTCCTCTCAGCCTGAGGGCAATCAGCAATCCTATGCTCCAAGGACCCACACTTGAAGCAGGCTCCAGACTTCCTGTAGCAGTCCTGGCCTCTATGAAACTTGCCGCAGACCCGGCACTTTGGAGCGGGAGCAGATGAAGACGAACCACCTCTGTCTCGCGAACGGTCCCCAGAGCGGTCTCCAGCTCGGTCTCCAGTAGACTGCTTCTTCTGAGAAGCAGACTGATCCCTCCTATCGCTCTCATCGGATCTCTGCTTCCTCTTCTGGTCCTTCCCTCCAGCCTGGCGACCCCTCAAGTCGGCCTCTACCAACAGGGCGACATCAGCAACGTCCTGAAGGTCTTGTGACACAGGGGCGTCACAGCAGAACGGATGTCTGGCCTCAAGCCACTCTCAAACTTCCTGGCCTTCCTATGCTCGTCAGGCTCAGGTGCAAACTTAGAAAGACTGATAAACTTACGAACGTACTCCTCAACGCTCATGTCCCGACCCTGGCGTAGTCGGTATACTCCAGAATGCGCTGATCCTTGTAGACGTCGGGGTAGAACTGTTTGTTGAACTCCCCAGTGAACTGCTCCCACGTCCAAGGCTGTGGGAACTTCCCATAACTGACCTCCACCACTCCTTGGCTTCGGCCTTGAACAGAAAGGTGGCGAAGTCGACCTTCTGTTCCTCCTCTGAGCCCATGACACGTAGCAAGTCCTCCACCTCTGACAGCCAATGACTGGCCACCTGGGGGTCTCCTGCCCCATCGAACGATGGCGGCTTCAGCTTCATGAACTCCTGAAGCGCCTTCACGTTCCTCCCACCAGCATCTGCCCCAGCTGGGCCTGCTCCGCCAGCTGGTCCTCCTCCAGCTGGTCCACCCCCTGCAGCCATGGTCTGCATGAGCTGCGTCATGAATTGCTGCACAGCAT
>CM041780.1:177560156-177589076 GCA_023374045.1 Limonium bicolor | reverse complement strand
ATTACGTTCCTATATTCATATAAGATACACCTAGCCGCTAGTTCGTTTTATATATAGGTTCATATATACGAACCAATACTGTTAACTCAACAACAGTAAATAATAAGCAGCTATAAATATACAATTAACACATTCAGGCAAAACAATCTTATCACAGATCACACAGAAGCCTGAATTGAGGAAGCCCTCAAAGACAAACCAGAGACATATAACAACACACAAGTTATATCAACCAAATCCGAGCCCAAGGAGCAACCTTAGGACAACTCGGATCAAACCCCTTTACATACCGTTCACCTGATGTATTACGGTGGGTATGAATCAGCAAGATCCTACGCTCGTGTGTCCGTTAGCTCGTCAAGCGCCTTGTCAGAAGTATATCTAAACGGTAATAAAACTATAAGTCAGTCTCCAGGACAACTACATCCGGTATTTCCGAATTATAAGTAACCCGACAGTTCACCCCTGTTTTCTACAGTTGTTGTTACAGGTTTTTCTAAAACAGTCGGCTTTGTTACTTAAAACACGTACGTCAAACTATTTCAACTGTTAAGTCTAATTCCTTATATTTCCTTAATCTTATCCAATCTAGTTTAGGTGCGTAACCTATAGTTGCATGTATGCATGCATTCTTATATTATATATTTTTTTCCATCATCCATTATAATTCTTTGTATTTCATTACCATTATCTTAGCAAATTCATAGCTTATAGTTTGTAACTATATTTTTTTCCAAATAACCACCACCATTAAATCATAAGGTTTTCAACCCAAAATAATTTATCCACCTTATACATTATCTTGTGTATGTATATATTTTTACCACGTAGGTAATTCTCATGAGTTTCATAAACTCTTGTATTTTATGTTACATTTTATCATCTTTTATTGGATGATTATTCCCATTAGTTGTATTATATTATACAACTTATATTAAGATTATTATCCTAAATCACGTAACATCTTATGTTGTATAATTACAACTCCTAAGGTTTATTCCATAAACACTCATTTATAAATCTCATTTATTTATAGTTTGCACATTATTTTATGTGAGTGCCCTTCCTTATATTAATTCCATCGAAACCATATCATTGTCATAACTTTATAACATCATAGACCTTAGTCTAAAATTCATCTTTCAACTCTTATTAACTCAGTATAGCCCTTAACTTAATTTAAATTCCGTTTGACCACATAACATTATGTAACGTTATACCATATACTAATATCATACTATGTGATATTGATTCCCTTTACTTAAACTATAGTTTTTATACAAAACTATTTATTATTGCCTCTTAGGCACCATAAGAAAATCTTATTCTTTTCCATAAACCATAGTTTCCTTTATTTACAAAATCACCCCTTTCTTTTACCATGTTATATATACCATTTAATATAAACATTTCTAACTTAAAAAGAGTATAACCTATGGTTATTTTTTGTAAATTCCGAACAGCCCTTGTGCTATTTATAATTGCCATTTGGCCTATTTATAACATATAGTTCTTCCATATCATTAAAACCATATTTTATACACATATCTTAATAAATTCCTTATAATCTAAAAATCACCAAATTCACCACAGGGTTATAAATATCCTTATTAACCCATATACTTTTGATATTTACCATTCCACCATCTATTTTTCTCCAAAGTGTCATAATGACATAATAACTATATATTATACATATTAGTTCATTTTAATTCAAAATCCACCAAATAAATTCCTAAAAATTCCTAATAGCCATGGGTGTTTAAAATACCATTTTAACACCCTTAATTTCGGTAATAACATATTCACCACATATGTTATAAAATATTACCATTAAATACATAACCTATTAAAAACCTTAAATAAGTTATCTAACTTATTTATTTTTGGTCAAAACCAGCATATGGTCAATGTTGACCACCTTAATATTTCCTTGACCACCAATTCCTTATAATTATGGTTTAGTACCTAAACTTTCTAAAATTCACCATTTAACCCCAAAACTTTATAAAATCTTATAAACTTTATTTTAACTCCTTTTAACTCTAATTTTCGGCTTTATTTTTCTAAAGTCCCCAAATTTATTTAATTACACCTAAGACCCCATTATTTTCGATAATAATATATATCACTAAACTTAAATAAAAGCTTGTAAATGCATAAATAAAATGGCCTAAAATTCATGGCCTTATTACAAACATTTGCTCACCAAAATAAATTACACATAATGTCCCAAAATACATATAAATTTTCGGCCTCACCATAGATTCTTTGTTTATTACCAAACTTCCACATAATGTCTTAAATTTGACATTTATGCTTGTTTAATTAGTTATAAAATTTATTAAACCATTCCTAAACATTTTAAGGCAAACAAGACCTTGTTTTCTCCTTCACTCACGGCAATTAATATACACACACTTAAACTTGTGTTAATGTATCAAATTAAGGTTTTAAGTGATTTATACCTGATTAGCTTAGGTAAAGCCTGTTTGGTTCGGCCACCTTGAGTATAAAATCTCCACAGCTTGTTTTACATGTTTTCAAGCAGAAAACAAGGCCTAGTTAGTCTCTAAGCAAGATCTAACCTAAGGAGTAATTTAATGTAAGATTTAAGGCAAAAATTCCTTAAGAATGCAAGGAGAGTTCTAAGTGGTTTCGACCTGAAACAAACACACCACAAGGTGTTAGATCCACCAAATTGACATAGGAAATAGTTAGATCTCGAAGTGCTACCTTGTTATTAAGTTTTACTTGGAAAAATGCCTTAAAGAGAGTATTTCTCTTGGATCTCGGCCATCCTTGCTCCAAATGGCTAGCCAACAGATCCCACATGAAAAGGAGAAGAAGATGGGCTATGGCCAAAATTTCACAGCCAAACTCGAAGGGAATCAAAAGTTATGAGCTTAAAGCACATTTTTACCTTAAAATGTAGATTTGAACAACCTTGGTCCCTCTACTGGTCTCAACCGAGTTTAGCTCTTGTTATAAACTTAGAACACTGAGAATAAGCCATAGGAATTGTTGAGCCACGAAATTTAGGTTTTGGTAGTGAAGAGATGAAGAAAAAGAGCTAAAAATGACATTAAAACACTTACATTAGGAGCTTAGGAGCTAGGTTTGCCTTCCATGCTCAAGAAAAGACCTTGAGAGCTTCAATGGAAGGGAGGAGCTCGGCTGGGATGAGTGGGAACGGACAAGGAGGAAGGAAATGATGGGTAAGGTGTGAAATAATTGAAAAAGGTAAGAAATTAAGCTTTTTACTATTCTTGTTTGTATTAGGCAGCATTATTGTCAATCAATGACTTATGCTGTCTTCCCACCTCCATGCCAGCCGATTTCCACAAGGGCAAATGGGTCATTAGCTGCCCATTGACCAAACTTGGTCATTTTGACTCATGCGGGCCCCACTTCAGGGTTTTATTAATATTTTAATATTAAATTTGTAAAAATCTGTAAAATTTGGAAATTAAATTCCCAATATCATATAATATGATTTTATTGTATTTAAAGGTATTTATAACTTTTAGCCCATTTAAAACCCAATTTAAAAGACAATTTCACAAAAATGTGCTTTAAGGAGTTTTAGCGCACATTTTGTGTTGCCTGGTGTTTCTGAGCTCTGTTTTCTTTGACAAGGTCTTGTTGGTTCCTTACATGATATTTGATCATGTAATTCAATTTTTATCATTTAGAGGTCATTAGACCTTTGAGGTTTCTTAGAGCACATTTTTAACCTTTTTGACCTTGAAGCATGAAAGTGCTTTTCTTGTGTTGGAGTGTTGCCCAACAATTATAATATGTTAATATTATGTTAATAGACTTAGGACATTTTTAGGTCCTACATAGTTCATTTGGGTATTTATTTACCCTTAACAGTCAAAGGGTGCAACATCTTGTTTTATGTTGGCCACTGTTGTTCTCAGTTGACTTTTAAGGCATGTTTAGGCCTTAATTACTGTGATTAGGTGTTTAATCCATTTAATAAGTTTGGGGTATTTCACTTCTGGTCCGGGGAGAGACGAGTTCGAGAAATTGCTAGGGGATACTTCATTGATTTGTTTCGTAGCTCTCCTCGGGTTCTAGACCCTCACCTTATTGTTGTAGTGGAGGGCCAGGTGTCTGCCGACGATAGTGCTCGCCTTCTATTACCCTATCAAAGGGAGGAGATCTGGGCTGCTTTATTCCAAATGGGGGACAAGGCGTCTGGGTCGGATGGTATGAATGTTAGCTTTTTCAAACATTTTTGGAATGTGGTGGGGGATGTTCTCTGTCTTCAAGTGTTGTATGTCTTTAATGGGGGCCCTCTTTATCGGGGTATGAACCATACATATGTTGCTCTTATTCCTAAGAAGGGGCCTTCATATTCCGTTAGAGATTATAGGTCTATTTTCTTGATGTGATTTATAAGCTGGTTACA
The DNA here is from genome assembly GCA_023374045.1 of Limonium bicolor. Taxonomy (NCBI): domain Eukaryota; kingdom Viridiplantae; phylum Streptophyta; class Magnoliopsida; order Caryophyllales; family Plumbaginaceae; genus Limonium; species Limonium bicolor. The sequence goes on along the minus strand of CM041780.1, from coordinate 177,584,656 downwards.
AAAGTTCTCACGAATCGGCTGAAGTCCATCTTACTGTCGCTGGTTTCTGAGCAGCAATCAACTTTTGTGAAGGGCATGCTAATTTCTGATAATATTATGGTTGCTAATGAGGTTTTCCATTTTATGCGTTTGAGGTCGGTGTCTCGAAAGTATTGTTATGCTTTGAAGCTTGATATGGAGAAGGTTTATGATCGGGTTGAGTGAGATTTTTTGGAGTTGATCTTACGTAGTATGGGCCTCTCTGATTGTTGGGTTCGACCTACTATGAATTGCGTCACTTCTCTCTCTCCATGTCGGTGCTGGTTAATGAGCATCCTAGTGGTTCTTTCTATCCGAGGAAGGGTTTGCACCAAGAGGTCCCTTCGATCCAAAGTTATTTGGGCCTTCCTACTAGCTTCGGCCATTCTAAGGCAAGAGCACTTCATTTTCTCTTTGACAAGATGTGGGAGCGGGGTCAGATAGGGATGTCAATCTTGACCCGAACCCGAAATCCGACACGAAACCCGCACGTAAATTCCCGGGTTCGGGTTGAGAAATTTAACCCGAAATTGATTTTCGGGTCGGGTCGGGTCAAATGAGATATAACCCGCACCGGGTCGGGTCAAACCCGGGGTGGGTCGGGTTGAACCCGTGACCCGATAAAATACTAAGAAACTGTAATTCTTATCTTACCTATATTTAAAACTTGTCGTTTTTCCTTCAAAAAAGAAAAACTTGTCGTTTAAACAAAACCCTAACATATTCCTTTTTACCCTCGTTCCTCTTCCAGTTTTTTTAATTCGCCGTTTCAAGTTTCATCTCTGAGTCTCTCTGGTCTCTGCGATTGAAAGCGACGAACCAAAAACCTAAACCCTAACTCCCAGTCTCCCACTCCCGTCTAATTCTTCCAGTCGCCGTTCACGCCCACAGTGATGATTCAATAGTAGTATAGCACGACACGAGACGAGGCTGGCTTCTGAAGTTTGAGTCCAATAATCTTTGCTAGCTTCTCCGCCGATCTCCACCGTGAACTAAGGTAACATATCTTTCCTCTTTGTTATTTCTGTAATTTGTTTCTCTGCGCAGACTGTGATGAGGTCACTTGGATTTACTTTGCTGGTGTTTGTTTCTTAATCGATTAAGTTTCCCAGATTTCAATTATACCCTAGTCCCTAATCGTCCCTTTAATCTTTCTATATACATGTCGAAAAAGAAAAAATTTGAGCCGTTAGGATAGTAGTTATTAGTGTGGTTGTTATTGATAATGAAAGCAAGAGTGTTTTGTGCATTAATTAATGAGATACAAGACGTATTGTTACTTTCCCTCATGACTGGTATACAAGGAACTTCATTATAGTGAATATGGTATGTTTTACTTTCTGCTTATGCAGTCACGTCATTTAGGTGGTACTCCCACTAAAGTTGCCATCCAACACCAAATTACTTGCACTGTCGGCAATTAGTTGCTACTATTTCACCTTCATACTGCATAGAAACGTGAACTTAGGATTATTTTGATGTTGTACTGATATTTGATGATGTACTAAAATGATTCTTTGATGAGTTGGTTGATTCTTTATTGTATTGATGCTTATATTGATTCTTAAGATTATTTTGATGTTGTACTGATATTTGATCGGCACCAACACATTCTGTTAGTGAAAAATTAATGTGTTTTAACTTGAGAAGAGTCGTAACAACTCAAAACCTCTCAAACAATAAATTAATACTGCATTTGAATCAACAGTTTTGTCGTCAAAATTGTAATCTGTATGGTACTACTATTATTTAGTTTGTTTGTGATTAGTGAGATCTTTGAAAGTCTGATCACTTCATGTGTATGGTTTTCCTGTGCAGATATATGAGGACACCGACTGTTTTTGTATTTTGGATACTAGTCCAATCAGTTGTGGACGCCTAGTGGTTAGTATTTCTTCTCTAATGTGGTTCTCCATTCAGCTTTTTCATCTTCTTTTGTATATTATGGCAGAGTTAGTTTGCCTGAGAATGTATTATCAAATTTATAGCTAGTAACTGTAACATTGATGCGGTTTTTAATTTTCTTTCAGGCAAAGAATGCAGCATGAAACTTTTGAGAAGAATATGCAAGACTGAATTCATAGATTTTTGGGAAAGCCTGGTGTTCTAATATTAATGTGTTAGATTTTTGCTGAAAGTGAAACAAAAATGTACAAAGAGATGAACTAATTAGGGCTTGGGGATATGAGAATGTAATTAAGTACATGATATCATACATTTTTTTACTCATGTGGTATCTTTTTGACTCGTATACCACCATGTTTATATATTCTAGTTCTGTTTATTTTAAGCTTGCAGATATTGTACAAGATTTCATTGTTATTTTTCTTAATTTTAGTCATTATCAGATTAGTTTGTGAGTTAGAAACAGGTCATTGGGTCGGGTTAGCGGGTTGGGTCAACGGGTCGTGTAAACAGGTCGGGTTAGCGGGTAGGGTGCGGGTTGTTATGTCTTGACCCAGGGTAGGTTCGGGTTGATCAAATTGAACCTGTAACGGGTTCGGGTCGTGTTCGGGTCGGGTAAAATTATTTTTGGGTCGGGTTCGGGTTATGCTTAACCCGACCCAAAACCCGTTTTTGACAACCCTAGGGTCAGAGTTGGGGTTGGAAGGTTTCCCAGGCGGGCCACCTTGTCTATTCAGAGTGTTCTGTAGGCTATCCCGGCCTATGCCATGCAGGTATTCAAGTTTCCATGCCCCTTACTTTCCAATCTTCAAGGGTTGGTCTTTCGGTTTTGGTGGGGTGGAGGTGACCTTAAAAAACGATTTACTGGCTGAAACATGTGGTGTTATCTAGGAATAAGGACTTTAGGGGTGTGTGATTTTGAGGCCTTTAATTTGGATATGCTTACAAAGCAGTGTTTGAGGTTCTAGACTCTTCCGCATTCTCTGGTTTCCTGGGTTTTGTCTTCATATTTATGGCCCGCTAGAGTTATTTCTTTCGCAGAAGGAGAAATGGGACGGGAGTCCTATTTGGTGTGCATTGAAGGAAAGGTTTTCCTTGTTGTGCCAAGGGGCCCGGTGGTGTATTGGTTGTTGTGATTCCGTTCGGGTGTGACATGACCCTTAGTTACTTTATGACTCTATGTTTCGTCCGATCTCTCCTTTGAGGGGGGATGGTCCCGGTCTCAGCTACGTGGCGTCATTAGTTGATCCTTGTGGTGGTGGATGGCATTCAAAGCTGGTTCGTCATCTTTTTTGGCCTGTTGACGCTGATGTTATTTTGACTATGCCTCCTTTAGTGCCTAAGGGGCCTGATAAGCTTGTCTGGTGTCAGTCGAAGTCGGGTGTTTTCACTGTTATATCTCTATTTTGTCTCTTCTTTGTGGAGGTGAGGGTTCTAATTCTAGCTCGCCATCCTCCTTCTTGAAGCATATTTATCATGTTGCGTTGCCTCCCAGAGTTCGTATTTTTGCTTGGCGCTTTGGGCACGGGGTTATGCCTTTTGGTTTTGCTCTTCGGAGGTGAGGCCTTGGTTTAAGGGACTGTCCGCTTAGTGGGATCCCGAAGGACTGGTTTCATACCTTTTCTATTGTTCTGAAGGTTCGGCTTGGTGCTGGGAATCCTCGTTGAGAGACTCTTTGCCGAGGTTAGGTGTTGGGTTCGATTGCCATAGTTGGCTGGAGTTGTTATCTGATAGGGTTTTCCTCTAGGTGCTGGTACAAGTGGTGGAGTTATGCTAGACGATTTGGTGGGTTAGGAATGAAGTTGCCTTTGGAGGTTCTAAGACATTCTTTGAAGGCCTTCGGGGTGCGTACTTGTTTATTTATTCCTATTCCCAGGTGGTGGGGGTTTCGTGGGATATTGATGCCCAGCTTGATCGATGGCTCCCTTCTCCCTCGGGTTAGGTGAAGGTCAATACTGATGTTGGGGCCTTATGGGCAGAGTCTTAGTTAGATGTTGCGGTGGTACGGATGAAGCAGGTTGCCTTCGGGGGGGTGTCGCTGGAGGCGGAGGCTCAGAGCTTGGAGATGGGGGTACATGTTGCTCTTGACCTTTGGAAATTTATCCTTGTTGTTGAGTCTGATTGCCTTTCCTTTGTGAAGGGTCTCCAGAGAGGTTCACCAATTTCTTCGAAGATTGATCATGTGCTAGATGAGATGTGTTCGAAGTTTTCACGCAATATGTGTGTTAGCTGGAGTTTTATTCACAGAGGATAGCTCATAAGTGCGCTCATTTATTTTCGTTTGTTGATTCAGTCTCGTCCTGTGTTTGACTGTATGATTTCTCAAATTACTTTTTATATTGGTGTAATTCCAACTTTAAATAACAGTAGTGCTCTTTTCTTGAAAAAATATGGGACAAAGGGTGCAAAAGATTGTTTTTCTGTGAAGGGGTATCGGCGCAAAATACAACACTTGACTACTCTGATAGTGAGAGGACTTGTTTTTTTTTTATTGTTTCATCGTAGTGGCGTGTGTTCTTTTTTGTGAAGATGTCTTCTTCTTAAATATATAGCCCTTTGGCTATGTCAATTATCAAAGCCCCCCGCTGATTGGCCTTTCATTTGGGGCACTGACTCAAGTTGCTTGTTTTTAATAAACCGAAGTTGCTCGTGTCACGAATTCTTCATTAGAATATACTACCTCCGTCCCGTCATAAGTGTTCTGTTTGTTTTTTGGCACATTTTTCCACTTCAATATTAAACATATAAGATAAAATAATTTTGTAAAACTAAATTTTGTATTATATAGTTTATCATGTAAGGAATCATATACAAAACTTAAATTTTCAAAATTAATTTATCTGGGACGGAGGGAGTATGAAGGAAAAAAAGAGACTTTTACTGTATTGTTATACAAATATGATTTCCACCACGCGGCTGGTGTTGATGCCAATACATACATACCTTCATCTTCTTGATCCTCTATCGCCACTCCCAACGTATTCCATTTGTCGCTCCACCATTAATTGATGAATCTGTGAGTTCAATATTCACCAAAAATATAAAAAGATTCTTTATCAAGGTGGGAATTATTTAAATAAAGCTGCTTTTTCTTCATTCCTTATAACTCTTTTGTGGTATAGATAGTCGTCTTCACCATTTGGGTTCTTTCTTCCTTCCCATTTCTCATTACACTTAGATGAATACCAATCAGAACATTGATTTCGGAGGAGAATCTCATCGCGCTGGCGGTGGTAGAAGGACAACGATGATTACCAATAAGTGTAATTTCGACTTTGCAAACCAACAACATTGGCAGTCCATAGCTTTCAGGCAGCCTTGGGAAATGGAAGAACGGCAGAATCATTTTCAACCCAGCACCAATCTTTCAAACTCGACGCCGACCCAGTTCGGCTCACCGTCCCCGGTTTCTAATTCCTTATATAACCAAACTGATCAGTTCCTTCAATCGGGAAACAATCATCATCAATTTGGTTTATCATCTCCTCAAGCTGCGAGAGGTTATCATGATTCGGACATGGCAGAGCAAGCAGCAGCTGATTCAGATTTCCAAACAGGAAACACTACACCTAAGGGTTTATTGTATGGTGACCAGTTGTATAGCTCTGAGAAATACAACAGTAGGAATTACCCCGGAGTTGAACATCTTCAACAGCTTAAGACCAAGCTTCCAGCTGACTTTGGACGGTCAGATGAAAGGCGGTATTTGTATCCTTCAGCAGCGCAGCACGAGGTTAGTTTATATATGAACTTTTTATTTGTAATTGATCAAGCTGTTTGCTTCTGTTTAGGTGTTTCGTTTTTTTTTATCGTGACATTTGATTGATAAATTGATCCATCTTCTTGCAGTTTTCGCATACTCCTCTGGATTCTACCCATGGTCAGCTGAGCTTCTCTTCTCAATCCCAACAAGAGAAGCAAGTTTCTTCTTCTGGGTATCCAAGTGGCAACTGTGCAATCATGGCAAGTCATCGGAACTCGGTTCCATCTGGAACATGTTTGACAAACAAGACACGGATTCGATGGAGTCCTGATCTTCACGACAAGTTTGTGGAGTGTGTGAATCGACTGGGCGGTTCAGATAGTGAGTAACTACTGAGATTTTCCAAATATGGGTTCGCACCTCTTTAGTAATGCCCAATCTGAGCTGCTGGTTTGATTTTATATATATTCTATCTCGCTTTGTTTCAATTGGTTGTACGCAGAGGCTACACCAAAGGCAATCCTGAAGCTAATGAACTCTGATGCATTGACCATCTTCCATGTGAAAAGTCATCTTCAGGTATTCATTCATTCATTAATGTCCAGAAGAAAATAATGAGCATAGCACTAACTGTCTTAAGTGATTGATTTCTTAATTACCACTATATCTACTTATTTTGCAGAAATATAGAATTGCTAAACACATGCCAGAGTCTACAGAAGGTAAAATTAAATATAATGGGTACCTTAATACAGCCATTTATGCAATAGTGTCATTTGTGTATTATGTTTACAATAGAGTTTTCTTTCTCTGGTCTATCATAAAGTTAGTGAGCAACAAGGAATAATTTTTCCCTTCTGAACTCGTTGAAATCTTGCTTTATTATTCAAGGCTCAATTCTAGAACCCACTTTAAGTAAATTTCTCTGGGTTTCAGCTTAGCACTGTAGCCTGATTGATTACTTAGGAAGAGTGGCAGTGTCTATTTAGTTTGTCAGATTTTTTAAAAGAATATAGTATTCCTCGACTAACCAAGGCCAGACATATGCAGGTAATGTAATACGCGACCTACCTTTACCAAAATAATGTAAAGAAACAGAGACGAGGCCAATATTTGCAAAATGACAAACTGCTAATGTCCGACATTGTCTATACAGTATCTATTACTATATTGTACATATATTGGTAGTTGTCATTCTGCGATTGGGTAGACATGTCGTGCAAATATAATATATGATGCCCAGTTTGGCTCTTTAATGTATGCTTAAATAGAATAAGGCAAATTGGAATAATCTCTTTTATCTTCTAAAGTATGGAAATTTTAACCTTTCTTTCTTTGGAACGCGCCTCTAAAAGTAATGGACAGAAATTCTTCCATATCTGGAAGTCTGAACCGAGACGGCCTTATGGTATAGAAACTGAAATATTCAACTAGGAATGTCCATGATCCACATCATATCAGAATATATCTTTGATGTATTAAAAGAAAAATAACGTTTCAATACTGGTGGAACAATAATTTAATCTTGTCCAGAATTTTCAGAATCATAGTATATGTTTTGTTTCTGTTGCAAAAGCTTTCATGAAGTGGTGGTGCTATATAAGTAGTGCATAGCTTGTTAGGTCGTTGCTACTTTATGCTCTCTCTATTGTTTGCATTTAATGGCTACCCACTGAAGAAGCAATATGCACCACTGGTAGAATGGTGTTTTTCTTTTTGACATCTGTGTATTTCGTAATAATTTATGCATGATCAAGAATATTGTGTGGTCTGTTTTACACTGAAGTAAGTTTTTATAGTGGATCTTTTTCATTGGTTAGTTCATCATCCTCATCCCTTAATTAAACTCCAGTGAACTGCCTGTAGATGACAATTTGATGTTATAGAACTAGGATGATTGATGATGATTCAACATCCATCTTCAACAACTCTTCCTTGATTTGGTTCCTAGCTTTCTTTGACTAATTAAACTAGGTATAGGTGCGTAGCATGCTTTTCTTTTAGGTAGCAGCTTTCCATGTCATAAATTTCTTAGTATAATTGCACATAAGAAAATTCCAATTGAGTTGGGAAACAATAAAAAAGTTTATAAAGATTAAAGATAGCTAGTGGATATCCGCACTAGGGAAGTGTAAACTGTTGCCTGCTGCACATGTTGGCTCCCAGGTGCCTATATCATTATGCTGATAATTTAAACCTAGGAAATGGTTGTTGTTGCTTCATATGCTCAATTGATCGAGATTACTATTTGGAGGAATTCCATGGGCTAAAGTAATCTTTTGATATGGTGCAGCAAGGTCAGACAGAAGAAGCAATATAGATGATATAACACAGATTGATATCAAAACGTAATATCCTTTCTTCTTCTCTTAAATCATTTTCCCATTCTAATCATGCCCATCTGGGCCTTGACTTCATCAAGTTTGTGCTTACATCGTCTCTGTTAACTTTTTTTGTTTCAATTTGATCACAGTGGGCTACAACTTAAGGAAGCATTACAGCTTCAACTGGATGTGCAGAGGCGTCTTCATGAGCAACTAGAGGTATATATATATATATATATCAATACACTAATAACCCATTATTCAAACAATCTTTCCAGAGTCTCCCAAAATTAGCAATGACATAATTCATGTTAATTTGTTTCCTTTATAAAGATTAAGATCTCTCTTCTATCAATTATGAATGTCTTAACCATGTACCTTTAACTTGATTCTGCAGATTCAACGAAACCTGCAACTAAGAATTGAGGAACAAGGAAGACAGCTGAAGATGATGTTTGACCAGCAACAGAAGACACGCAAGACCCTTTTGGGAAACAATGAAGTGGTAGCAGTTGCAGATACCACCCTCCATAACCACTCCCAACTCCTTACTCCAGATGATGACCACTCGGTTGTATCAAGATACACAGATTTCTCAACTGAGAAAAGCTAGATTAACCTATACTTGTTAGCAATCATTTTCCATTCTCCTGCTACATGTACAGCCAGTATTTGCCAATCCTTTTTTTTTTACACTTTTGTCTTGTTAAGAGATCGATGGTTATAACAGAAGCATCAGAGACTGAATGAAAAGTGTTGGGAATCCTGCATTTTTTCTAAAAATGGCAACAGGATTATTAGAAGTCAAAACAAGTTTAAGAGGAACTTACCCTTAATGTTTTGAGAATTTTGCTATTTAAGCAGAGGATATTGAGAATTTTGCTATTGAACAGAGTAAAATAGGATATTGAGAAGTAAGAATTGAGGAAGAATTCTCATTGGTTTCTGAATGGTATTATGCAGATTGTTAAAGTGCGCTGAATTCTCAACTTAATTTGAGTGTAATGGTTGAAGTTTTTTCTTCGGTACTAACTTGGTTGTCGAGACTCCTTGCTACGTTAACGATTAAAAATACCGTACTTATATTCAAGTGAAATGCGACAATCACTCATCAATTTACATCAACCACAACTTTGTATTTTACAAGCAAACCAACCACATTAAACACTCCGTAAGAGATAAGATCATAGATGGCTTATTCATTACATGTTGACAAATTTTTTTTTCTTGATAATTAGGGGCACATGGCCAAATAATCCACAAAGGTGGATAAAACACTGCAAGCTGTCTTACAGCCTTCCATCCATCTTACCCTTACCTCCCCTACAAAACTTGAGAGTATTTATTAAAACCCAAAGAAGATTTCACATAACGATGCTCCTTTCTAGACATCGGCTTAACTACATCCTCCTCCTGCCCTAGATCATTTACTCTAGCACCTTCTTCCCTCTCATGGCCACCTATGAGGCAAGCTCTTAATAGACCTCCGAATAATATTTTCAAGTTTATTAAGCGCACGCCTAAATATGTTCACTGAATCCATGATAGCATATTTAGTATGTGCAACGCATGAGTAGAATCGACAAACACAATGTTCAACGCCTAGGTGACTACTCCCCTACAGTTTGGAAGGTGGATGGCTTTATGATATCATCTCCAAATTTTTTGCCCATTCCGTCTTTGCGAGCAACATCTCAATGCAGGAATTTCGGAGCGTCAATACGTTCAGTCGTGTTTTTACTTCACAGTCAGAAAATGACAATTTTGCCCCTACTTTAATATCTTTTAAAAATTACTATATTTACCCACAATTTGTGACATATTAGGAGATGACCCCAAATTTCATTACGCACAGTTGGAATTCCAATACGCTCAGTTGGTAAATGACCAATTTAGGGGCTAATGTAGGCAAAATTTATTAAAAATAGTTTGAAAAAAGTAAAGAATGATTCTGAAGTACTTATATAAATAAAATATATCATAAAATTATCAGGAAAGTATACCATGACAAAGTAGACAAAAATACGAACGCGTCGGCGCAAACGGATCGAAAAACGGAGCTATAACGAAGAAGATATGACAATTTTAAGACCGGAATCCGGCGCCAGCGCCAACAAAGAAGGGCCGGCGCGGGCGCAGTCTTCTTTACCGGCGCGGGCGCGCGATCTTCTTTACCGGCGCTGGCGCCGGGTTCCGGTCTTAAAATCGCCATATCTTCTTCATTAAAGCTCCGTTTTTCGATCCGTTTGCGCCGACGTGTTCGTCTTTTCGTCTACTTTGTCATGGTATACTTTGCTGATAATTTTCTTGATATATGTATTATTTCTTTTTAAGCACAACATTAACTATCATCGACGTGTTGTTCGAAATTGCCTATCAACCACTAATTTCATGTCCGTTGAAGAAGAATCTATTTGAAATTCATTGAATTGGTCTATCATTTCCACCAATTTCACGTCCATTGATGAAGAATCTATTTGAAATTATCAAAATTTCCTATCAATATCAATATTAACTATCATTGACTTCGTATTTGATAGTAAAACAATCAAGCATGTTCTATTCTAATTAACAGACGAATTGGGCACTGATCTAAATAGTTTGATGTATCAACATTAACTATCATCGACGTCTTGTTCGAACTTACCTATCAATTCCGCTAAATTCATGTCCATTAAAGAAGAATTTATTTCAAATTCATCGAAATTGTCTATCATTTCCCTCAATTTCACGTCCATTGAAGAAGAATCTGTGTGAAATTATCAAAACTGCCTATCAATATTGACATTAACTATCAATGACTTCTTATTCGATAGTAAAACAATCAAGTCTGTTCTATTTTAATTACCAGACAAATTGGACACCGATCTAAATAGTTAGATTTATCGGCATTAACTATCATCGACGTCTTAATTGAAATTGCCTATCAATTCCACTAATTTGATGTCCGTTAAACAATAATCTAGTTAAAATTCATCGAAATTGTCTATCATTTCCACCAAAATCTATTTGAAATTATCGAAATTGCCTATCAATATCGATATTAACTATCATTGACTTTTTATTCGATAGTAAAACAAATCAAGCCGGTTATATTCTAATTAACAAACAAATTGGACACCGATCTAAATAGTTTGATGTATCGACATTAACTATCATCGACATCTTGTTTGAACCTGCCTATTAATTCCACTAATATCATGTCAATTAAAGAATAATCTACTTGAAATTCATCGAAATTGTCTATCATTTCCCTCAATTTCACGTCCATTGAAGAAGAATCTATTGAAATTATCAGTATTGCCTATCAATATCGACATTAACTATCATTGACTTCTTATTCGATAATAAAACAATCAAGCCTGTTATATTCTAATTAGCAGACGAATTGGACACCAATATAAATAGATAGATGTATCGACATTAACTATCATCGACGTCTTATTTGAAATTTCCTATCAATTCCATTAATTTCATGTCCATTGAAGAATAATATATTTGAAATTCATCGAATTGTCTATCATTACCCTAAATTTCACGTCCATTGAATATGAGTCTATTTGAAATTATCAATATTGTCTATCAATATCGACATTAACTATCATTGACTTCTTATTCGATAGTAAAACAATCAAACATGTTCTATTCTAATTAGCAGACGAATTGGTCACCGATCTAAATAGTTAGATGTATCGACATTAACTATCATCGAAGTCTTATTTGAAATTGCCTATCAATTCCACTAATTTCATGTCCGTTGAAGAATAATCTATTTGAAATTCATCGAAATTGTCTATCATTTCCCTCAATTTCACGTCCATTAAAGAATAATCTGTGAAATTATCAAAATTGCCTACCATTTTCGACATTAACTATCATTGACTTCTTATTCGATAGTAAAACAATCAAGCCTGATCTATTCCAATTAGCAGACGAATAGGACACCGATCTAAATAGTTTGATGTATCGACATTAACTATCATCGACGTCTTATTCGAAATTTCCTATCAATCCACTAATTTCATGTCCGTTGAAGAATAATCTATTTGAAATCATAAAAATTGTCTATCATTCCCTCAATTTCACGTCCATTGAAGAAGAATCTGTGTGAAATTATAAAAATTGCCTATCAATATTGACATTAACTATCATTGACTTCTTATTCGATAGTAAAACAATCAAGCCTGTTCTATTTTAATTACCAGACAAATTGGACACCGATCTAAATAGTTAGATGTATCGACATTAACTATCATCGACGTCTTATTTGAAATTGCCTATCAATTCCACTAATTTGATGTCCGTTGAAAAATAATCTATTTCATATTCATCGAAATTGTCTATCATTTCCCTCAAGTTCACGTCGATTGAAGAAGAATATGTGTGAAATTATCAAAATTGTCTATCAATATTGACATTAACTATCAATGACTTCTTATTCGATAGTAAGACAATCAAGCTTGTTCTATTATAATTACCAGACAAATTGGACACCGATCTAAATAGTTAGATGTATCGACATTAACTATCATCGACGTCTTATTTGAAATTGCCTATCAATTCCACTAATTTGATGTCCGTGGAAGAATAATCTATTTCAAATTCATTAAAATTGTCTATCATTTTCCTCAATTTCACGTCTATTAAAGAATAATTTGTGTGAAATTATCAAAATTGCCTATCAATATCGACATTAACTATAATTGACTTCTTATTTGATAGTAAAACAATCAAGCCTGCTCTATTCTAATTAGCAGACGAATAAAACACCGATCTAAATAGTTTGATGTATCGACATTAACTATCATCGACGTCTTGTTTGAAATTGTCTATTAATTCCACAAATATCACGTCCATTGAAAAAGAATCTATCTAAAAAAAATTCTAAATTATCTATCATTTTCTTCAAAAGACATGGAATTAGTTGCAATGATGGACAATTTTAACATTTTTCAAATAGATTCTTCTTTAATGGACATGAAATTAGTGGAATTGATAAGCAATTTCAAATAAGACGTCGATGATAGTTAATGTCGATACATATAACTATTTAGATCGGTGTCCAATTTGTCTGGAAATTAAAATAGAACAAGCTTGATTGTTATACTATCGAATAAGAAGTCAATGATAGTTAATGTCAATATTGATAGACAATTTTGATAAGTTCACATAGATTCTTCTTCAATGGACATGAAATTGAGGGAAATGATAAACAATTTTGATGAATTTCAAATAGATTATTTTTCAACGGACATCAAATTAGTGGAATTGATAGGCAATTTCAAATTAGACGTCGATGATAGTTAATGTCGATACATCTAACTATTTAGATCGGTGTCCAATTTGTTTGGTAATTAAAATAGAACAGGGTTGATTGTTTTACTATCGAATAAGAAGTCAATGATAGTTAATGTCAATATTGATAGGCAATTTTGATAATTTCACACAGATTCTTCTTCAATGGACATGAAATTGGGGGAAATGGTAGATAATTTTGATGATTGTCAAATAAATTCTTCTTTAATGGACATGAATTTAGTTGAATTGATAGGTAAGTTCAAATAAGACGTCGATGATAGTTAATGTCGATACATCTAACTATTTAGATTGGTGTCCAATTCGTCTGTTAATTAGAATAGAACATGCTTGATTGTTTTACTATGGAATAAGAAGTCATGATAGTTAATATTGATATTGATAGGAAATTTTGATAATTTCAAATAGATTCTTCGTCAATGGACGTGAAATTGGTGAAATTGATAGACAATTTCAATGAATTTCAAATAGATTCTTCTTCAACGGACATGAAATTAGTGGTTGATAGGCAATTTCGAACAAGACGTCGATTATAGTTAATGTTGTGATTAAGAGGAAATAATACATATATCAGAAAAATTATCAAAAAAGTATACCATGACAAAGTAGAGGAAAATATGAACGCGTCGGCGCAAACGGATCGAAAAACGGAGCTATAACGAAGAAGATATGACGATTTTAAGATCGGAACCCGGCGCCGGCACCGGTAAAGAAGACCGCGCGCCCGCGCCGGTAAAGAAGACCGCGCGCCCGCGCCGGCCCTTCTTTGTTGGCGCTGGCACCGGGTTCCTGTCTTAATTGTCATATCTACTTCGTTATAGCTTCGTTTTTCGATCCGTTTGCGCCGACGCGTTCATCTTTTCGTCTACTTTGTCATGGTATACTTTGCTGATAATTTTTATGATATATTTTTTTACTTATATAAGTACTTCGGAATCCTTCTTTGCTTTTTTTGAACCATTTTTAATAAATTTTGTCTACATTAGCCCCTAAATTGGTCATTTTCCGACTGAGCGTATTGGAATTCCGACTTGACTGTGCGTAATGAAATTTGGGATCACCTCATAATATGTCACAAATTGTGGATAAATATAGTAATTTCTGAAAGATATTAAAGTAGGAGCAAAATAATAAAGTTTTTAAAAATTCCGACTGTGCGAAGTGAAAACACGACTGAGCGTACGAGTTCAGTAAAATTAACCCTATCCTCCTCAAAAGTCAATGTTTGGTCCATCATCCGCTAGTGTAAGGTCGAACTCTCCCATGACAATCCTCTTTCTTAATCCACTCTTTTCCCTCTCTTCTCTTTAGTATACACCCAATTTTGAACTCTTAAGCAAATAGCCCAGTCTTTAAGCTCCTCAGTTGGTAGTGTCTCTCTATGGTCTTAATTTTGAATTCACAGAGTAAAAAAACACAAACAATGTACATCCCTATCTTCATCTTTCATTTAATTTGACCAATGTGGCCGAGGTTCGTCATATTCATTGTCCAATAACCTCTAACTACGAATCATTTCGTTGAATCGAAACGAAGAATGTTTCCTCCAAGGAATCGCCTGTTTCAAAAATTTGCACATGTTGACTTTGGCACTAACCAAATTGCTTACCAACTGCAATCAGAGATCTATTTTTTGGACATTGGCCCATTGGCTCATTAAAATGGCCATGTCCATTCCTTGCACCATTGTCGGAGAGCAGCTATGCTATAAGGGCAGTCCCGTGAAAACCCAGCCTTTCCAGATTTCTGCACTTTCTTTACACATCTCTTGAACTTTTCGTGGCACTTGACATTCGTCATACCTGGAAATATCAAAGTTAAAAACTTAGTACAAGTAACTTGTGTGAAACAGTAACAGAGGACACCATTATCTTTAACGAGCAGAAGTCAGCAATTGTTTAATGTAACAGAAGCTTAGTCGTGCACCTTTTTAACAAGAATATATGCTTTGAACTAGTGAGTCATTATAATGCAAAAATGTTGGATCAAGAAGTTTGCAGCCGAAGGTGCTTTGATGAGTTTAACTGCGCTAACATATATTAGTGGAACGCATTTGGAATTCCGCATGCCTATTTCTCCACTATTTTCATTCTTCAACACCAATTCCTTAATTTCAAATTCACTACTCCACATAACCTATACCACCAGTAGTGCGAAATTATTCCACTTTTATCAAAACAAAATAAAGAATATGATTCCACGAATTCATATCTTCTTTCCCATAATTTTGTCACAGTCTATCTACACAATTTCTTCTTATATGTAGCACAGCTTTTTTTTTTTTTTTCCTTTTTCATGTTTGATTAAAAGATCGAAGCACCATTTAAGCCTAAGCAGAAAAAAAAGGAGATGTAGCCTGATACTGCCAGACAGGCACAAAGCAACATGTCACGACCCATAAATAATATGAGAAGCAAAGATGCACATGGACACAGCTTAGCTAGCTTATGAAAAGGGTGTATTGAATCAGCAATTGTAGACTTTAACATTAGTGGAATGCTGATGACCTTGATGTTTCCTAAAGATTGCAGAAAATATAGTACTAGTATGTTGAGAGATCTGTTACGGGATAACAATGATAACCCACACAAACCACGTACAGTGAGTCCACCAAGCAAGTCAAGTGACGTTTTAACTTAAAATCAGTCGACGATGGACAGAGTATCCCATTAGTTTATTAGCTATTTGATGACTTTTCCTTCATCTATTGTGATATACTTAAAAGGGTTCCCCAACAAATGCAACCTTATTTGTGATTCTCTTTTCTCATGTCCCGTAAGTGTAGCGCCAATCGTCATGCCCACTATTATGATATCATACAACCCGACCTATGACTTGCCTGTTAATATGATAGACTCAAACCAAACCAAGCTCTAATACCACCAATAGAAGAGAACAAAATCCGGCAGAGATCTCCACCAACCATATCAATGGCGAGTAGCTCACTAACTTATGAGTTGCTACTTATTTATTTTATCTCCTTTCTCTATGTGTTTCCAACAAGATCAATCATAGAATTGATCACATAGACATACCATAATCTAGACCTACGGATAGTACATTACACGGAAAATTTCCCTGCAATGGTGAATTGCTCTGTCAATTTCCTGTTTAGAGTGTCTGTCTCAGGAATTCCCGGACAGAGTTGTTTCAAACTTGGAATTGAACAATAGGCGTATGTGGTAGAAACTGCCATTGAGTAGGCGTTCACTCCACAAACGCCCATTGCGCAAATCTGATTACACTTTGTACAATAGGAGTTTATGGGAGAAACTTCCATTGTTCAGAATTGAAAATTGTACATTGGAAGTTTATGAGAGAAACTTTCTCTTTGCAATCTCCAACGGTAATATCCCACCCTCACAACGATAAATTAGAAGCCAAATGTACGTAAATAAATTAATTTGTTGTAAATATATATTATTTATATGTTGTTAAAAATATTATTGTTAAGGAATTTAGTTAGTTTTTCTGTTTTAGTAGTATTCATATTGTGGAATGGATAATTATGATTGCACTGAATTAGTTCATTAAATGTGAAGTTGGATGGGTAATTTATGAAAGTATCTAGATGATTTAATTAGTTAATTAAATTTCTAGTTAGTAAATTTAGCTAGTTAGTTAAACTCACTTAGTTAATTTATTTCATATTTTATAATAATTATATTATAGGTAAATGTAAATTAGTGAAACTAGTTGTAAATATTAACGATGATAAATTAGAAGCCAAATGTACGTAAATAAATTAATTTGTTGTAAATATATATTATTTATATGTTGTTAAAAATATTATTGTTAAGGAATTTAGTTAGTTTTTCTGTTTTAGTAGTATTCATATTGTGGAATGGATAATTATGATTGCACTGAATTAGTTTATTAAATGTGAAGTTGGATGGGTAATTTATGAAAGTATCTAGATGGATTTAATTAATTAATTAAATTTCTAGTTAGTAAATTTAGCTAGTTAGTTAAACTCACTTAGTTAATTTATTTCATATTTTATAATAATTATATTATTGGTAAATGTAAATTAGTGAAACTAGTTGTAAATATTAACGATGATAAATTAGAAGCCAAATGTACCTAAATAAATTAATTTGTTGTAAATATATATTATTTATATGTTGTTAAAAATATTATTGTTAAGGAATTTAGTTAGTTTTTCTGTTTTAGTAGTATTCATATTGTGGAATGGATAATTATGATTGCAGTGAATTAGTTCATTAAATGTGAAGTTGGATGGGTAATTTATGAAAGTATCTGATGGATTTAATTAGTTAATTAAATTTCTAGTTAGTAAATTTAGCTAGTTAGTTAAACTCACTTAGTTAATTTATTTCATATTTTATAATAATTATATTATAGGTAAATGTAAATTAGTGAAACTAGTTGTAAATATTAACGATGATAAATTAGAAGCCAAATGTACGTAAATAAATTAATTTGTTGTAAATATATATTATTTATATGTTGTTAAAAATATTATTGTTAAGGAATTTAGTTAGTTTTTCTGTTTTAGCAGTATTCATATTGTGGAATGGATATTACCGTTGGAGATTGCAAAGAGAAAGTTTCTCCCATAAACTCCCAATGTACAATTTTCAATTCTGAACAATGGAAGTTTCTCCCATAAACTCCTATTGTACAAAGTGCAACGGTCAGATTTCAGATTTGCGCAATGAGCGTTTCTGGAGTGAACGCCTAATCAATGGCAGTTTCTACCACAAACGCCTATTGTTCAATTCCAAGTTTGAAACACCTCTGTCCGGTAATTCCCGAGACAGACACTCTAAACAGGAAATTGACAGAGCAATTCACCATTGTCACGGAAATTTTCCTACATTACACTATTAGTTCATAGAGCTTCAAACTGGCTCTGGGTACCCAACAAGAACAGTGACTGAATTTCATGGAGAAAATGAATTGAATCAATTTTTCCATCCACACATCTCGTAATCTGTATCTCTGAAATCTCAAGTTCTAGGTTCCTTGATATGCATATATTTTTGGCAGTGCACATCGAGATTATTCAAACTGGCAAGGTTAACTCAACATGAACAGTGACGTTGAATTTCATTAGAAAATACATCAAACTAGTTATCATTCTACACATAGCGCAGACGGAACAGCCACCGCCAGTTCTCAGCAAGGTTCGAATTATGAGAAGATGCTGCCAGGAGTAAGATTAACCTTGAATTGATTAATTCGCTCAAAATTATACTCTCAAGCAGCAATCTGATAATAGTAACTGGTTCAGACGAATAGCATCTTGTATAATCTTGAGATGACAAATTAAGTGGCATAGATAGCGTTCGAAATTCAGGGAAAAAACAAACTACTTAGCGAAAGGAGAAGAAATTACCATATTTTCCGACGCAGTCATCGTGAACTTCACAGCAAGCGTCGAGCTCATCACACGGCTTCTCTCCAGGGCAACCGGTATGGCCCACCCCGCAGTACTTCCCATACTTAATCCCAACAGCTAAATCCAGTGATGTAATGAAATAATCAAGATTAAAATAATAAAAATCATTCCCAAAAACGAAAGACAAGTTTAGGCAAATGCAACCAAATTCTACACCGGACTAAAGACGAAATGCAAAAGGTCATATAAAAAAGAAGAGAGCATTAGCTTACTGTCACAATTCAATGCAATACAGCTCTTGCTGCATCTGACCTGCCATTTTACAACAGAGAAAGAACTCAAGCCCATAATCAGAATTGGAGTTATCAAATTTAGATTTTGTTGTGACAGCAGATCGACGATTCGATTCCACATGATGGATAAGTAGCCACTACCTGAGAGTCATTGGCGGATGAATCGACGACGATGAGGCAAGAGAAGGCGACGAACAGGGTGACCGCCAATGCGGCGATCTGAGTGCGGAAGTTATTATCTCTCATTTGCGGCATTCTTCTTTTCCGCAAAATACCTCTTTTATCTGTCTCTAACGGTCCCCTCAACAGCTGAGACGACCAAAAACACTTTGGTGTTACATATGGCTACATCCTCTGCTACGGGTACGCGTTTCTATGGTTTTTTTAATTTTTTTTTTATCTTTTTGTAAAGCGTCCTGGCGCTTTGTTTTGTTTTTTGTTTTTATTTTTTTATCACAAAATCTTTAAATTATTGTAACTTTAATATATAAGTCCAAAATGAAAAAAATTTATATCATTGTTTACCTAAATTCAAGCTCTTAAAAACAAGACCATTCATGAATATATTTTGACAACTTTAAAAAATATATTTTTTTACATGTATGGAACACAGAACGTAAACAAAAACTTGTACACATGGTCATACAGGCTCTGTTCGGCATGGCTGTTTTGGCAGCATAAATGCAGCATATTTGACAGCAGGAATGGCTGGCATAAATGCAGCATATTTGCTGGCAGGAATGTGCTGGCATAAATGCAGCTGTTTTGAAAACTGTTGTTTGGCAGTGCAGCATATATGCAGCATGTTTGGTTTAAGTTAGTTATATGTAGTGCGTTTACCGTTTTCGTATTACAATTATAATTATTATATTACACTACGTAACTTTATTTTGTTAATAAAAATAAATAAAAAAAATTCACAAACAATAAAAATTTTATTTCTATTATTTAAGCAAAACTTGTAACTCCTAAACAATATATTTTTATTATCTAAATTTTATAATTCTTACAAATATAAAAACGTAAAAAAGAGAAAAAGCGTTTCAAATTTTCTGATAATGTTATGTGAATTTATTTAGATAATATTTTTGTAACTTTGTATGTTAATAAATTTATATGCATTCATATTTCTATATACTATTTTAATATTTTAATTTATATATCAACAAGTGTGTATATTTATTCGTTTTTTTAATTTTATTAATCTATGTGGTATTACAAATAATATATTATAGATTTGTATTATAAATGTGATTTTTTGTAAATTTGGCTAAAGATGTAGTACTATTTTTTATAAATTATTTAAAGCATTATGTAATTTATTATAAATAAAGTAACTTGTAAAAAAAATTCTTTTTTTAAATCAATAGTCACAGTAATTGCATTATGAAGTGAGTAAAGAAACGGAAGTGAAAGCACGAAAACGAAAAAATAGCATTTGCTGCGGGCATTTATGCTGACATTTATGCTGTCATTTATGCTGCCATTTATGCTGACATTTATGCTGTTTTAGGCGAACATCAAAAACAAATAAAGGAGTCCAAAACAGCATATGCTGTATATTTATGCTGTCAAAAAATGCACATTTAGTGCAAGGCGAACGCGCCCACAAACCTGTACAAATGTTCACTAAAACATGTACATCCTCACGTAAAAACATGTACATCCTCGCATTAAAAACATATAGATAGTCATATAAACCTGTACGAATCATTAAATATGTACATCCTTAGATTAAAACATGTACATATAAGGAAGAACACCTGTACAGACGGTCATACAAACATGTACAGATGTTCATTAAAACATATACATTCTCATAATTGAAAATGTACATTCTCACATTTGAACATGTACATCGTCACATTAAAACATGTACATTCTCACATTAAAATATGTACATTCTCACATTAAAGTATATAATGGCTTTCAAATAGATGACCCTAACCCCACACACCCTAAAACCCACCATATGAAAGCTAAAAAACATTGAAAGCATTTTTAGGGTTTATAGTGGCAGACCCTAAACCCGCGACCACAAACCCTATAAACCTGTCAAGTTAGTTGCTACAATGTAAAGTATAGAACAGTTTCCAAATAGATTACCCTACCCCCCAAAACACCCCAAACCACCCTAGGATAGCTAAAGCGTCGAAGGCATTTTTAGGGTTTGCAGTGGCGGGTTTAGGGTCTAACGACCCTAAACTCGCTACCACAAACCCTAAAAACCTGTCGAGTTAGTTGCTAAAATATAAAGTACGAAACAAATTCCAAATAGATTACCCTACCCCCCAAAACACCCCAAATCCCACCCTAGGATAGCTAAAAAACGTCGAAGGCATTTTTAAGGTTTACAATGGCGGATTTAGGGTCGTTAAACCCGCTACCACAAACCCTAAAAATCTGTCGAGTTAATGCGATGATGTACAAGTTTTTACGTGTAGATGTACATGTTTTAATGAACATGTGTACAAGTTTGTATGACTATCTGTACAAGTTTTTTTTACATTTTGTGCACTATACATATACAAATAATTTTTTTCAAAGTTGTCAAAAAATATCCATGACTGGTCTTGTTTTGAAGATCTTGAATTTAGGCACAAACCCTAAAAACTTGTCGAGTTAGTTGCTACAATATAAAATACAGAACAAATTTCAAATAGATTACCTTACCCCAAAACCCACCCTAGGAAAGTTAAAAACGTCGAATTCACCACTTATTACTCAATGAACCATAATATCAATTTTAATAAATCATAATACAAAATTAATGAATCATATTATCATTTTAGTGTATCATAGTATACATGTAAAAACATTTTTTTAAAAAAATTGTCAAAATATATTCATAATTGATCTTATTTTGAAGAGTTTGAATTTAGGTGAACAATGATATAATTTTTTTCATTTTGAACTTATATATTAAAAGTTACAATAATTTAAAGTTATTATTTTTTGTTAAGGAAAAAGAAAAAGAAAAAATAATAAACAAGAAAAAAATGTAAAAAAACGGGCGCGCGTTGCTTCACTGCTCCAAAAAGGAAAAAGAAAAAAAATGTAAAAAGCGAATCGTTGCTTCTGCATCCGTCCCTCCAACATCATTTCCTTTTTTTACTTTAATTTGTCTAAAATACCCTTAAATGTACCTAACTTGGCTACATTAACTTGTAGGTAAGAATTTGCCTTCCGCAAAATACCTCTTTTATCTGTCTCTAACGGTCCCCTCAACAGCTGAGACGACCAAATACACTTTGGTCGTTACTAGGGCGTACAGGATCTTTTGGGGGCACGGTGTCTGTCGTCGTCGTCGTGCTGAAGAAATTCGCCGCCGAGGTGTTCTACCTGACCACACCTCTGCTAGTAAATCGGGAGAGGAAGAGAATGACGAGCAAAAGGATTTGAGGGCAATGTAATGTTATTTTCTGTCGTAAATTAGACAACAACACACGAAAAGTAGAATATCAGGTTTTCATTCGTTAATGAACTCAATTTATAGAGCGGCCAGTCTTACCTACAGCCTACTGTAGCTACACGGTTGTTTTTTTTGTTTTTTCTCGACCAGTCATGGATATATTTTGACAACTTAAAAAAAATATTTTTACATGTATGGAACACAGAACGTAAAAAAAAAAACTTGTACATATTATCATACAAACCTATACAAATGTTCACTAAAACATGTACTTCATCACGTAAAAACATGTACATCATCGCATTAAAAGCATATAGATAGTCATATAAACCTGTATGAATCATTAAATATGTACATCCTTAAATTAAAACATGTACATATAAGGAAGAACACTTGTACAGACAATCATACAAACATGTACATATGACCATACAAACATGTATAGATGTTCATTAAAGAACATGTACATTCACACATTTAAACATGTACATCGTCATATTAAAACATGTACATTCTCACATTAAAATATGTACATACATCCTCACATTAAAGTATATAACGGTTTCCAAATAGATTACCCTAACCCCACACACCTTAAAACCCACTCTAGGAAAACTAAAAAACGTCGAAGACATTTTTAGAGTTTGTAGTGGCAGACCCTAAACCCGTAACCACAAACCCTAAAAACCTGTCGATTTAGTTGCTACAATGTAAAGTACAGAACGGTTTCCAAATAGATTACCCTACCCCCCAAAACCACCCTAGGATAACTAAAAACGTCAAGGCATTGTTAGGGTTTGTAGTGGCGGGTTTAGGGTCTAACGACCCTAAACCCGCTACCACAAACCCTAAAAACCTGTCGAGTTAGTTGCTACAATATAAAGTACGAAACAAATTCCAAATAGATTACCCTACCCCCTAAAACACCCCAAAACCCACCCTAGGATAGCTAAAAAACGTAGACCCTAAACCCGCTACCACAAACCCTAAAAACATGTCGAGTTATTGCGATGATGTACAAGTTTTTATGTGTGGATGTACATGTTTTAATGAACATTTGTACAGGTTTGTATGACCATCTGTACAAGTTTTTTTTACGTTTTGTGTACTATACATGTAAAAATATTTTTTGTAAAGTTGTCAAAACATATCCATGATTGGTCTTATTTTGAAGAGCTTAAATTTATATGAACAATGATATATTTTTTTTTCATTTTGGACCTACATATTAAAAGTTACATTAATTTAAAGATTTTATAATAAAAAAGGACAAAAAGAAAAAAGAAAGCAAAAAAGAAAAAAGAAAGAAAAAAGAAAAAACAAAAGCGCTGGAGCGCGATATGTTTACCAAAAAAAACACGGAGCTTGCGCCTCTCTTTCATTGCTGTTGTTTTAATTTGACTGAAATGCCCCAGATGTAGCCAACTTAGCTACAACCAGCTGTAGGCAAGAATTTGCCTTTATAGAGTAGTAGAGGACAACTAATATGGGCAATATAGACATTCACTATTATAACACTCTCCTTGAATATCTGATATTGATTGTCTCGTTAAAAATCTTGTTTGAAAAAACCCACTGGAATAAAACCAAACTAAGGAAAAACGAGTGTAATCATAAGTTCTCCCCCTGAACTAAATGTCACTTTAAATCTCTAAATCTACATAGTCCAATCTTGCTGATTAACTTTTCGAAACTTGAAGTTTGAAGTGACTTGGTGAATATATCTGCCAAATTCTTGCTTGAACGGATTTGTTGTATATCAATTTCTCCATTCTTCTGAATCTTATGGGTGTGGAAAAACTTGGGGGATATGTGCTTCGTTTCATCTTCTTTTGTGGACCCATCTCTCATCTGAGCTATACAAGCAATATTGTCTCATATAATGTCATGGAAATTTTCTGATCAAAAGATAGGCCACACGTCTCTTGTACTTGTTGGTTCATGGACCTCAACCAAACACATTCTCGACTGGCTTCGTGCATCGCTAGAATTTCTGCATGATTAGAGGAGGTGGCGACAGTTGTTTGCTTTATAGACTTCCATGATATGGTCGTACCTCCATGAGTAAATGCATAACCTGTCTGTGAACTTGCATTGTGGAGATCAGATAGGTAGCCAACATCAGCATAACCTACTAAACCAGAGTTAAGTGTTTTTGGAAAGA